>JARQOC010000001.1:587615188-587796591 GCA_033576535.1 Allobates femoralis | reverse complement strand
CAGCTCCAGCCACCACAGTAGAGGTGAGGTGATTGTTCAACCAAATACAGCGGGATATTTTCAAGTTGATAATTTTGCGTGGCCCCCGAAGGATTGTAGAAATTTCCAAATGGCCCCCGGCAGAAAAAGGTTCCCCACCCCTGATCTAGACTGACTCTCCCAATAGAAAGATATGAGGAAACGCCTATGAGTGAGCAGATAAGAGATGTGGAAAATTGGCTGATTTAAGCAAAAAGCCACTTTCTACTGATACATTCCCTTTAACTGCTGAGTACTAAAAGCAGCTGATGTAGGCCAGTCTAACATGAAGATTGCTGGATGAGTCATCAAAAATCTTAGACGCACACGATATAACTTGGATAGCAGGAAGTAGGGGTGTGCTGGTGCACCTGGCTCAGGGAGGCATTCTCTCCTTGTCAGCCCTAGGTGAGGTGTGTGTGGGGTGCTATCAGTGTGTGGCAAGGTGAGGAGCGGAGGGGGGGTTGGGGGGGGGGGTGCTAGCAGTGTTTGGCGTGGTGAGGAACGGGAGGGGGTGCTAGTGAAGTTTGGCAAGGTGAGGAGCGGGGGGATGACACTCTCGCCAATCTGCCGCACGCGCCTGGCCGACTGCTGTGAGATGAGCGGCTACGGCCGCAAAGCAGGTCCCGCATCGGCCCATTTTAGAATGGGGGCGGCCCTGGGTGAGCCCATTACAGCCAGCCTGGGGGGCCAGTTCGTCCCTGCCAGGAAGCCTAGATGGAATGAAGACTAGATGGAATGCGCGAACATTGGACTGCTACTCAACACAAAGAAGACTACGATTGACTGCTGCCAGGTACAATGAGAATATATAGTTTGCTGCACCCCACACAGAATAGGGGTATAATGTCTCACCCTCAAGGTAGCGCACGTTCTTCTAATGGAGTCATCCTGGAGTATGTCACAGGATCCAAAACATATGACGCGCTCCACACAGCCCGTGCAATGAAAGGATGATCTTTATTCCACCATAAAAAGTGCAACGTTTCAGTCCGATATGGTGGACAGGTACTGCCAGGTACAGTGACATATATGAGATGAATAGCCTCAAACTGAAAGTGGTAATGGACTTGAACCCACTCTGATCAATGATCACTCAAGATGCAGCAATGACACCAAAAGACAATAGGCGAATAGCTATGGGAAATTCAACAATTAAGTCACTTGACAACGTCTTATTTTTTTTTTTTATCTAGTATTTCTTTATTAGAAACATTTTCTATTTTTCACATCTAGAACACATAACATAATTACATAAAGTGATACTGATTCAGTGACATCGAGCCTGTCCGTTTTCAGATTGTGTCCATTATCAAAGTCTAAAAAGGCATGCTTCTTTTTGCTGTCCTATGGCATATCAAGTCCAGAATCCCCGCAACCATCAGAGGTATCTAGGCCTGACATGTTTTGAGGTGGACATACAAACAATCCCTGTCCACCAAAATTAAACTTACCCCTGTACATACACATTTATCTTGCATTCATCTATGTTTCTTAGAAGAACCACAGGCCAGGCAACCAATAGTTTCCCTAGGTTCCGAGAACTTGAATTTAAAGCTGATCAGTGATCAGAGCCACATGAGCGTAAGTGGCACTAGTTTAGGGGTATTTAGCAACAGGGCCCACAGAGCTTCAAATCTAAGTGCGTTGTTTCTTTACTGGTGAATACACTTCATATCGGAGTAGATAGTGTACCTTCTGAACGAATTCTGGTGTGGGGGGTTTACCATCCTTCCAGTGTAAAGCAATAATTTTCCTGGCCTGATAAAGCAATCTTAGTATGGCTAGTCTGTGGCTCTCCTCTACCTTAATTCCTTCAGTACAGCCCAATAAACATATGATGTGGTCCATATCAATATTGCAATCACATACAGATGTTATTAGATTAACAACTTCTAGCCAGAAAGGGTTTAATTTCTGACAAGACCACATTACATTGATTAATCATGACAAGGTCTTCAAACCAAGGAACAATCCACTTGTGACGAAGATACGGCTTGTACATAGTCTGGTCTTTTTTTGTAGTATCATATGGATGTGGAACATGGATGGTAAAGGAACAAGACAGAAGAAGAATCAACTCCTTCAAAATGTGGAGCTGGAGAAGGATGTTATCAATACCATGGATGGCAAGAAGAAGAATAATATTTATTGATTTATATAGCGCTATCCATTCCATAGCACTTTACATACATAAGAACAAACCAATGTTGGAACAACTCAAGTCTGACATGTCAGTTGAAGCAAGGATCACCAAGCTATGACTTGCCTACTTTGGACACATCACACAAAGAGAGCAATTACTGAAGAAGGACATCACGGTTGGAAAAATAGAAGGAACAAAGAGAAGAGGAAGACAAGCAAACCAATGGCTTGATACTATCAAGATAACGGAAGAGAAGACCCTGGAAGGCCTCTGTAGGCTGCACAAGATTAATCTTCATACAGGGCATTCACCCATCAAGTTGACATGGCTTGAGGTCAAGTTGGAAGACCATTAAAATAAACAGGACTATTGAAGGGCTGTACACTGTCTGCTCTGGGTAAATTGTACAGGTGCAATCATACATGCCTAGTACACTTAGACATCAGGTGGTCTTTGGCAGCCTATTGAGCTGCTATGAGGACTATGAAGAAGTTTTGGATCTTTTCATGTTTTTTCCAATCATCATTCCTCATGATTTTGGTGACCCACGAGCAGAGCCATGGAGTATGTAAGCCAAACATCCTACTCGACTCTTCAATTCCCCTGTATCCGGTTCCGAGACTGACTCCAACTCCACCAAAATGGACACCGACTCAGAGGAGTAAATTCAGTTCAGGGTGGAAAATTAACTCTTTTTGGTTGCAGCTCCTATACACGGGAAAGACTGGAAAAGAGGTAGACGAATTCTTTAGGATTAATGAGGGCAGTGCAGAGCAGCACATTGTATGGGACACTATGAAGGCTTATTTAAGGGGGATCCTGTTTAGGGATATATCAAGGCATAAGACACTATCCAAGAATAAGGATTTAGCGGTAATGGAAGAATTAAGGGTAGCGAAAGGAAGCATTAAGCAATCGGAGCTCACAGGATACGCACAACTGCATGAGGGCCGCTCAGGAGGCAGTTAGCAAACTACATATATGCAGGGCAGAAAGGTCAAGGGCTTTCCAAAAAGAAGCTTTTTATGCCGAGGGCGAAAAATTGGGCCACCTGCTCTGTGATGGTCTCTGCACAAAGGGACTCGACACATGTTTACGAGTTAAAACAGGATGATGGCAGAATAACCTCAAATGGGTAACAAATTTTAGGAATCTTTAGGGAATTCTATAGGAATTAATACTCCTCACTGTCGCAGCTGATAGATGGTGAAATAGATTCTTTCTTGGAGAGGGTCCGCTTACCTAAACTGAGTGCAAAAGATAGAGATAGTATTGAGGAACCTATCTCGGTGGAGGAGTTAAGTGGAGCATTGGCGTCCGTGGCGGGGGGCAGGGCGCCGGGGGCAGACAGCATTTTGGCAGAAGTGTACAAAACCCTTAATGATCTATGAGGGAGGCCATTGTCGTAGTTACTCACTCCAGGACCAAGTGCCTCCAGGTCCGCGCTGCTGCCTCGAAGATGTAACAAAGACACCGGGATGCTTTGGATAAAATCTTTTCTGCTTTATTTCCGACGCGTTTCGGAGCACAAATCCCAGCTCCTTCCTCAGGGAATGACCTGTCATGGTTATACCCAAGGATGGAAAAGATCCACAGGTGGCGGAGTCATATAGACAAATATCAATTTTGACGGCAGACATTAAAATACTGGCCAAGGCTCTGGCGATCAGAATGATTCGGGTAATAGACAAGTTAGTCCGCAGGGACCAATCTGGCTTTATGCCTAACAAATCTACTGCTGTCAATTTATGGAGGCTATACTTAAATATGCAAGTTCCAGCTGACAATTCAGGCAAGAGAGTGGTGGTATCTCTAGATGCACATAAAGCCTTTGACAACGTGGAATGGAATTCCTTGTGGTCAGTGTGTGTTCGACTCGGGTTCGGGCCAGTGTTTATTTTGTGGATAACATTGCTATACTCCACTCCAACAGCCAGAATTAAAGTGAATAACAAACTGTCGGACAGCTTTACTCTATTCAGAGGTATGCGTCAGGGGGGCCCCGCTGTCTCCGTTGCTTTTTGCCCTCGCTATTGAGCCATTGGCTGCCCAAATAAGATGATCGCAGGAGGTGAAAGGATTTATGTATGGGAAAGAGGAGGAGAAAATTGCTTTATATGCGGATGATATTTTGTTATTTTTGGAGAACCCTGGGAAAGCCTTGAGAAATGTAGTAGCACTAATTGAGGGATTTGGACGGATTTCGGGGTTGCAAATAAATTTGGATAAGTCGTGTGTTATGCCAGTAGATGATGGGGGTGACTATATCAAGGAAGTGGGGATATACACTAAATTAAAGGTGGTCCAGCAATTTAAATATCTAGGGATCAATATAGCTCTTCTGCTCGCGTCACTTGATGAGCTCAATCTATGCCCGCTACTACAAAGTCTGCGCACTAAAATTAAGACGTGAAATAAGTTACATTTATCGGTGGTGGGCAGAGTGAATCTCCTCAAGATGATTGTGATGCCGCAACTGCTATATGTACTGCACAACTCCCCTGTATGGATCCCAATGAAGAGATTCCGTGGGATAAAATCATTATTTAGGGAATTAGTGTCAGGAAAGAAGAGTCCCAGACTAAAACAAGAAATATTGCAGAGACCTAAAGATGAAGGAGGGCTGGCACTTCCAAACCCCTGGTTATACTTCCTTTCTGCACAAAGCCAACACCTCAAGGTCACTATGATGCAAATCGTGTCCTATCCGGCTTTACCACGTCAGTACACCCATTAGGTGAAAAGTGAACACACCTCGCGCATGCGCACTCGGCATCGTGAGGTCAGCAGTAGACCCTAATGGGTGTACTGACGTGGTAAAGCCGGATATGACGCGATTTGCGTCATAACGGCTTTACCGCCCTTTTGATGATGCGCACAGGCTCTCTGCTCTCTAGCACGCCCATCGGGGCGTGAATAATTCACAGGCAGGCGACAGGGAGAAGCAGAAAGGAACGCCTTTTGCGAATTCTCAAATAATGAGAAGCCACAGATCATAAGGTATAAAAACAACTTTTATAAACTTTCCAATATCGCTTTACACACACAAAAGGATGGCTAGAAATGTATTAGCATGGTGCAGGGACAGGTATAAAGAGGCTGGGGGCACATTTTTCAAGGTCATGTTCCCTTTAATGAAGATTTCGCCATTGAGTATGGAACTGGAGGCGGGTCTTTTCAAGAAATGGGGATTGCAGTACCATACTTTAAGCCTAATCTATAAAGTATGGCAGAAGATCAAGCAGACTAGGGGGGGGTAACTCATTTTATGAGTTTTCACCTATCTAGGGTAACATTTACTTTCAAGGGTTCAGCAACATGATGGGGTTTGGTGAATGGAAAGATGTGGGGATTACACTGATTTATCAGTTGATATACAGAGGGAAGCTTAAATCATACGAAATGTTACAGAACGAATTCCACTTCCCAAGGCTGGACCTCTTTCAATACACAGGTTCAGCTTGCATTTCAAACCCAAGGGAGAAGAAGGCCTATAGAAGTACAAACAGATCTGACACTAGATTTTATATTAAAAGAAAGTGGAACGAGAGGGGCGATATCTGAAGTGTATAGGGACTTGCTGCATGTGTTTCTGGGGGGTCATCCTATAAAGGCTAGGAGGAAATGGGGAATTGACCTGGGATGGTCGGTTATGATTATAGGTGGGAGTCTATACTAGAATATATACCTAAGGGCCCTTTCACATCAGCATTTTTTGAAATTCGCGGCAGATGTGGTGAAAAAAACGCATCTGCCGCGATTACCGCATACCGGCTGCACTTGCGGCACAGTTGCGGTAAAGGCCATACAAGGTATAGGCAGACTTGCAGCAGGTGCAGCAAGTGCGGTTTTGGCACTTGTGGCAGGTGCGGCCGCGAAAAAAACCGTGGCTGACAGCATTTTTTTTCGCGGCCGCACCTGCCGCAAGTGCCAAAACCGCACTTGCCGCACCTGCCGCAAGTCCGCCTATACCTTGTATGGCGTTTACCGCAACCGCGACGCAAGTGCAGCCGGTATGCGGTAATCGCGGCAGATGCGGTTTTTTCACCGCATCTGCCGCGATTTGAAAAAAACGCTGATGTGAAAGGGCCCTAAGACATGGGAGTCTGGGAGATTGTCACAGCTATATGTAATTCACAGGGTGTATAGAACCCCTGAGATGTTAATTTAGGCGGGACTACGGTCTAACTCTGATTGCCCATGTTGCGCACAATCACAGGCGGATATATTGCATATGCTTTGGCACTGTCCCAGATTGTCCTCCTTTTGGCTAGTAGTACTGAATCGTATTGGGATGGTGTATGGATGTGTTTTACCTACACACCCACTGACATGTATATTAGGGTATGTTGAGGAAATACAAACAGACAATACAACCAAAATAGCTACTGCAACATTGCTTATTGCCAGAAAATTGATAGCAAAGTACTGGATTAGAGAAGCCCCCATTCAGACGCAAATTAATTGCTCAAACGAATTATATACTTCAACTGGAAAAAAAATATTTACACTAAGAGGAACAAACTGGTGTGATGATACGGTGTTATTTGTGAGCTATAGTAATAGGTAAATACTGTTTCATATTGCTGTAATAGTGAAAGCGTTGTTTGTACAGAGGAAGGTCTCCATGGTTGGGTACGGGAAGGGAAAAGGTAATGTACTGATGTAACCTTGTAAAATGACCATTGATATGTCATCTATGTTTCAAATTTGGGTATGTTTAATATAAAGTTATCTGATAAAAAAATAATGGACACTGACTCCACGACTCTGACTCCATAACCATGGCTATGAAGTCAGTAAGCCAAACATCTGACTCCTCAATCTCCCCGAATCCGAATCTACTCAAAATAGACTCCGACTCCACAGCCCTGCCCACAAATCTGATTTGCAACTAGAATACCTCCATCTCCTAAGATCCGTAAGGACAAATGGAGAGTACACTTGACTTCTTCATTGCTTTCAACCACCAGGGATAAGAAAAAGTCAGCACAATTGGGAAAACAATGGGGCTCTACTTTGCTGGCAATAATTTTATAAAACTGGTCCTGTTCTTTAGGGGAAGGAAGAGGTGAACATGTGCTGGAGCATAGGTTCAGAACATTAGTGATGAGATTTAGTTTGTACAGGACATTTATAGTAACTTAACCTTGTGGCGTTCTGTTTCAGAATGTTGGGAAAAGTTAGAACCTTTTGGAGAGGGCTTTTTTTGCAGATAGTATTTTTTCCAGGATTTTGCTAATCAAAATATCAATAAAATTGCACAAATTATGAAACTGCAAAAACTAAACATTACACAACAAATTTATTAAAATGGCACAGATGGTATAATGTTTGTGGTGCAGCTTGCTGGGCATGTTAGGCACAGTTTTTCTTCTTTCCACCCTTTCTTGGACATACAGTGTAAGGCTAGCTTCACTCTAGCATTTGGTCTGCATGCGTCTGACATGCCAACATAAACGTAGTGCCTAACACTGCCATATTGATGTGAACGCAGCAGTGATTCTCCACATAGTATGTTATAGTAAATTGTCCCGGCCACCCGATCAGCGGTCTCTGCCGTGAGATCAGAGGCTGCCACCGCCGGGAGATGAGCGGCGCCCGCCGCCGGGAGATGAGGCAGAGGGAGACTCTGTGATCCGCAGCGTTCTCCTGCGCTGTCATGCGGAGGACACTGCGGATCCATTGAGCTCCATTCATTTTTTTGTGTGCTAGAGGACGCTTGCAGAGGAAGCGAGTGCCCTCAGACGCACAAAACATGCAACATTTTGCGTTCGGAGGGCGCTTATAAAAAACGCATCTGAATGCAGACTGAATGTGTTGCCATGTTAAACATAGGAGCGCAGTGCGCATGAGTTTGGCTGTGTTCAGAGACGCTGCGTCAAGAACACAAATGTGAAACCTGCCTAATGCACCAAACTGTTATTTTTTATGTGTGTCTCCTCTTGAAGGATTTTGAAACACTCAAAAACTATTTTGGGCGTCATTTTTTATCCCATTATATTTAGATCATGCTCATCATTGTAGGTCATGTCATACATGATATGCGATTCTTTCAAGATATCACTAGTTAATATTTGCTTTTCTACGAATGAGTAAACACTTCGGTCCGTCCCTTTTGTAGCCGCATCCTTCCTGTGCATCGCAACACTTAAGGCGTGATCCAGTCTGGCCATTCTTTTAATATCTTTCTTTCCTTTGTGATGTTCTTATTTCATTTATATGCACTGTGGTGACTGAGATATACAGGACAGAGAAAGGCCTTGGGACAGGGCATAAAATACATCACAGGCATTGCTTTTTGCACTATGGATTTACTCCATGGATCCACCATCTGCCTCAAGAACAGGACCTGGCACACACCGCAGTGGGATGAACCCGGACAAAACGCATGCACTCTACTTTCATCGTTAGGAAAAAATCTGCAATGTTTAAAGGGAACCTGCTATGCTATTAGCCTGCAGATATAGGGTTATTCTGTTATTAGCATTACAAATCTATCTTTACGGAGAGCGAGAGTACCAGAGGTGTGCATGGAGCGGGTACAGTCATCATCTCACAGCACCACCCCGCACTTTGATTGATCGATAATAGAAAAGTTATGCCTCTTGAAAGAAGGGGAGGAAGAAACTAAAGCGAAAAAAATGTAAAATTGCCATGGCGTGAAGGGGTTAAACAGATTAAGTACTGTCCCCTCATACAGTTGTACAAAAAATAAAAAGACCTAAGCCTTTTTCCAAGCTGAATAACCCCAGGTTTCATTACCTGTCTTGGTACTGCAGTCCGACCCTACCTTTAATAACCTTCTCTGCACCCGCTTTAGTACAGCCATGTCCTTGTTATGCACTGGAGGCCAGAATTGTACACAATATTCTAAGTGTGGTCATATTATTGACTTGTATAACCCAGTGGCGTAGCTGGCCAGCTTCGGGCCCCGGGGCGAGTTCACCGCCCAGGCCCCCCATGCGAGGACGGGGGGGGGGGGGTGCTGGTGGAGGGATTTGAGGACCGGGGTGTGGGGTGGAGGTGTGAGGAGGACCGGACCGGGTGCAGAAGGGCGCTGATACTCACCGCGGCCGGCCGCCTGCGTGCGTGCGTCTGCTGTAGGAGAGGGAGGAGGGGCGTGCAGATCTGCACAGCAGGAAGTCCCGTCCTCCCTCCCCTCCGGTCGCGCGGCTGCCAGCTGCCAGCGCGGGGCCCCCCCAGGGAGTGCGGGGCCCCCCCAGGGCGGCCAATGGGCCCTCAAGCCGGGGGGGCCCGGGGCGATCGCCCCCCCTGCCCCCCCGCTAGCTACGCTACTGGTATAACCATGTCCTTAGCATGCCCTTCTATGCCTCTTTTATTCCATCTCATTATTTACTGGTCACAAGGGATGATTTTGCCATCCACCCAAGTCTTTTTCAGTGATATACTGTATATACCCAGTATTTCACCATTTAGTAATGATACATTTTATTTCCTATGCCCAAGTGCATGAACTTTAGTCCCTTCAGCTCACATGAATCCCTCTGTAATAATAAATTATCCTCTTCTGTGTTGATTACCTTGCATACTAACTACAACTGCAAATATTGAAATTTTACTCTGTAAGCCCTCTTCAAGATCAGTAAAGTAAGATCAGTCTAAAAAAAGGAGGGCCCATTACTGACCCCTGTGGTACCTCATTGTTAACCGTGACCCAATATTAGTGCGTTCTATTAATAACCCCCCTTTGTTTCCTGTAACTGAGCCAGTTTTTAACCCAATTACACATATTTTTATTGACTGCCCTTTTTCTTCTTTTATGTACCAACCTTTTGTGTTAGTCACCGTATCACACTCCTTTGAAAAGTCCAGATAGATGACATCCATAACATTACACTAGTATAGTTTAGGACTTTCCTCCTGATAAAAGCTGATCAAATTAGTTTGACAGAACCGATCCCTCATAAATCCATATGAATGTTTGGTCAAGGATTTTCTTCTTGACATTCTCCAGTGTAGCATCTGTTAGGAAACCCTCAAGGTTTTATTTTTACCCACAGTAGAGGTTAAACTTCCCAGCCTATAATTTCCAGGCTCAGATTTTGTCCCCTTTTTGAATATTGGCACCATATTTGCTCTATACCAGTGTTGTGGTTCAGACCCTGTTATTATGTAGTCCTTGAATATTCGATATAATGTTCTGTCTATCACGGTACTTATTTTCTGCAGTTCTCAGGGGTATATGGAATGCAGGCCCAGGTATTTGTCAGTTTTAGTGATTTTGAGGAGGCACAGAGCTTCCTGCTGGGTTAAGCAGGTGACATTTAATTGAGAATTTCTAGTATCCCTGATCATGTCATCTGTTTGGGATTTTCTTGTGTAAATACTGTAGAGAAAAAGGAGTTTAGTAGATTTTCTGTTCCCTCATCCACCATTTCACTCAGATTATTTTTGATGGGGCCAACACTATCTTCAACTACTTTTGTTTACTTTTGTCAATTCATATGTAGTTGAAAAGTATTTTTGGATTGGTCTTTCTTGCTTTGGCAATGGGCCTCTCTGTCTCAATCTTTGGTTTGTTTGTTTTCTGTATACCGTATATACTCGCGTATAAGCCGACCCGTGTATAAGCCGACCCCCCTACTTTTGTCCTCAAAACCTGGAAAAACCTATTGACTCGTGTATAAGCCGAGTCCCGAGTACAGAATACAGGACTCGGATTGTAAACTCGCTTAGAATCGCTCAGACTAGCTCAGAATCGCTCAGAAATGCTCAAAATCGCTAAGACTCGCTCTCAGAATCGGTATGACTCACTCAGAATCGCTCAGAAATGCTCAGAATCGCTAAGACCCTCTCGGAATCGCTAAGACCCTCTCGGAATAGCTCAGACTCGCTCGGAATCGCTAAGACCCGCTCGGAATAGCTCAGACTCGCTACTGACAGCAGGTATCCAAGTCCCTAATACAGTGACTCGCGTATAAGCCGAGGGGGTGACTTTTCAGCCCGATTTTTGGGCTGAAAAACTCGGCTTATACGCGAGTATATACTTAATTATTTAATGCCTGGTCATTACACACTTTATTTAATTCTTGAAACACTTTTTTTAATTAAATAATTGTGCCACTTAATGCTCTTTTTAGTCATAGTGGCATAGTGGTTACTCCTTTTTTAGCTTGTTTCTTCCCATAGAGCAGTGTTACCCAAATCCAGTCTTCAAAGGCCACCAACAGATCATGTTTTGAGGATTTCCATCATATTACCTAAGCAGTCATTCCATCACCTCTATTATACTAAGGAGATCCTGAAAACATGATTTGCTGGTGGCTCTTGAGGACTGGATTTGGAGAAACCTACCATAGAATATGTATTGTGCACAAATCCTATTCAAGATGCTTAGAAACGTTTACTATCTGCTTTATGGACTTTTATTTTCAAAGACATTGTCCCAGGTAAGGCAATAAGATCAAGTCGGGTGCTTTCACATAACGATTTTCGGATTTCCGATGCTGTCCGATCAAAATCGGACAGCATCGGATCCGAATTTGGCCCACATGCAGCTCTATGGGCATCGGACCGAATCGGATGTGCACTAAATGCCATCCGATTTGGTCCGATCCGATTCTGTCCGTTTTTATTACCGAAAATAAAATCTGACAGAATCGGATCGGACCAAATCGGATGGCATTTAGTGCACATCCGATTAGGTCCGATCCCTATAACATGGGGCCCTATGGAGAAGGGTCCGAGGAAACATCTGATGTCTCCTCGGACCCCGTTTTACTGTACTGAGCATGCTCAGTACAGTAAAACTGCTCCTAACTAGGAGCACAAGTGTTAAAAAAAAAAAAAAAGTTATTCTCACCTCTCCACGAGCCCCCGCCGTCTTCCGCCATCTTCTTTGAGGCTCCCGGTGGCTCTCGCAGGCTGCCGGTGTCAGCAGAGCGCTTCCTCTGCCCTATAGGACCTGCGGTGATGTCACAGTCATGTGACCGCGGGTTACCATGGTGAACCCGCGGTCACGTGACTGTGACATCACCGCAGGTCCTGAACAGCAGAGGAAGCGCTCTGCTGACAGCGGCAGCCTGCGGGAGCCACTGGGAGCCTTCAAGAAAATGACGGAAGACGGCGGGGGCTCGTGGGGAGGTGAGCATAAGGTTTTTTTTTTTCTTTTTTTCACTCCGATTTTATGCCGGAATCGGGTGCCTATTTGGCACCCGATTCCAGGCATCAGAAGGGAGCCGATGCTGTCCGAATTATATCGGACAGCATCGGCTCCCTCAAAATCGGTATGTGAAAGTAGCTGATGACAATTCGCCTTCCTGAAGCTTAGTGGTGTTTGTTTTATTTTCTGTTTTGTTGTTTGTTTGTTTTGTAGCGTTCCTCACTATATATCTTCTTAAAGGAAAAGGGAAAACTTATTTTGTGATGCCTATTACTCAAGTAACCCCCAACCAGTACATTTGATACTCTGCCTGACCTATTGGGTTAAAGCTGGTCTTGATGGGTCTTGCACCAGTTGTGAGTCCTATGCTGGACCTTTAGGGTTCTGCTTCCCAATTTGTAGGGGTATAGTCGAAGTCTCTGATAATAATGACATCTCCATGATTTGCTAACCCCTCTGTTTGCTTTTTGTTCTATGAATATTTACAATTGCGCCATGCAATCGAGGCAGTGTAGGTCAGTTACCGTACTTATCCAAGCTAATCCCGTTCCGGATATTGCAAGTACATTGAGGGATGCTACGGAGTTGATATAATTTTTATATGGCAAAATGTTATCCTCTCTTACAAAACACCCATTGAAGTCCTGAGAGAAATGTTAAAATGATATAGACCCTGTACAGATAGATCATGTTCACTGATCTTAAAGTTTAGAACTAAAAAAATCTCTTAGGGGCTTTTCACATCAGCATTTTCATGCCTCACCTGCCTGATCGGCTGCACTTACGGCCCAGATTTGTCAAGCCCCATGCGTTGTCTATGGGGCTTGTGGTCTGGTGCGGCCGATTCGGCACTTGCAGTAAAGAAAAAAACCCGCTGCTGGATCCGGGGTAACCACACTTACCGCAGTGAGTCGCAAGCCCCATAGACCATGCATGGGCTTGCCGGATGCGGGCCGCAAGTGCGGCCATTAGGCAGCAGATGCAGTAAATCTGCCGTATCTGTCGCATATCAGCGAAAACGCTGATGTGAAAGGCCCCTTAGTGAAGCCAAAATATTCTCAACTTTGTTGTTTATTGGTTATATAAATCACTATGTTTAAGGTAGAGCTACAAGCAGACTCGAATCACCCAAGATATGCGGTAAGAGAGGCGGATGTTATGGAGTTGGCTGTATCTGCAACATATTGGACAATAGTCCTAAATTTAATTCACTTGGTTGCTGATATGGTAATTTCCAGAGATCCCTTAGTATGCTTTCTGGGATATATGGAGGAGCTTCAAAATGATGATCCAAGAAAGCTTACTATTGCTGAGTAGAGATGGGTGAACCATTGGAAGTTTGGGTTTGGGTGGTGCAGCTGAAATTTTTGGCACAGTGTTCATGACCCCGAAAATGACCCAAACCTAAGTGGAAGTCACTGCTTAGCAGTTCAGTTCTCCGCCCACATACAGACAGCCATAAGTAAAACCCTTCTGGGGATAGAAGGTTTTTTTTAAATTAATTTTGGACACACACAACACCCCAAAACTGTGCTGTTAAGCCCAGTGCGAGCTGATCAAACACTGCTTGCGGCTCACACTGGGCCAAACACCAGTTGTACCTGACCACAATGATGCTTGCTCCTGTCCTTTGCAAACGTAAAGCACCCGAACAGGTTTGCTCAACACTGACAAGTTTGACGACTCCGAACTGAACCAAACCTTGAAATGTTTGCTCATCTCTGCTGTTGAGTTCCTTTATATCACCAGGAAATGGGTAATTCATGGCATAGAGAATCACTAGGATAAGTAGCTTACACTCCTCTCTCCATAGGAATTATACCTGGGTGGGGGGGACGACTTCAAATTAGTGCCAATAAAAATTACAATTACACAAGTGAAAAAAAAAAGTCCTCAACCAGCTCTTTCTATAGATAAAATGAAATAAAGGTTTTGTTTTCTGATACCCAAAACTATTTTTCTTTATTAAATACATTTCAAAAATATTAAAATAAAATTGTATATATATTTGATATTGCTAAAATTGTACTGACCTGAAGAAAAATATTGCTGGGTTATCTCTGTTGCACACTGAAAGCCTAACAAAACCCAAAACTCTTTCATTCAGCTTTGATTTTTTTTTCTGAACTCCCAACGGGGTCCAGGACATTGCTGCCTATGGATGGGCTGCAGTCCAGAGCAGGAAGTCGCCAAGCAAGGTCAGACCCGGGAGGTCAGGAATAACACAAAATCAGGGATCATTAGAGTAGTGATAGAGCTGGGTCAAAATTGAGATGGCAAGCGTCGAAGAAAAACAGGCCAAGTAAAATAGGAAAAACAGCAATACAAGACAGGATACTAGCCATAGAAACAAAAGCTATTTCTTGCAGCTTCGAGAAGGAACCTGAAGGTATTAGTAGAGTGTGGTGCTTTCCAATTGGCTGAAGCCATGGGTTAATGACTTCAGCTGGACAGCGCACAACCCACACTCTCAGACTGGAAAGTACTGCTTGTCCCAGCCACTTTAACTTTAGTAGATGGGCAGAGCCTGTCTTCTCCTGAGTTTCCTGCTCTAAGGCTGGAAACACGTCCGAGTGACATGCAAGTTACTCGCACAAGTCTCAGATCATTCACTGTCCATTTTCACTTTCATACAAGCAGCGTTGGCCCGACGTGAAGTCACCAGCACTCAGTATTACAGTAATCGTAGACATCGGTGCCTGACGTTGTGTAATCTGACGAGGGAACTTTTCCACGTTACAAAGCTTTTTCATAATGAAAGTTTTGTGCCAGTTGTGAAACTCTTTCTACATGAGCTAATCCGAGAACCTGACTCAGAAGGAGATTTGCTCATTCAGCACTTTTTTTTACTGTAATTTCACCTCCAGTACTTTTTTTTTTGGTTGATATTTTTATTTTCACTTCTAATTTGAAACAAATACATGGGACGGGCTCTGATAAAATAATACAATTTCTGTCGGTTGTAGGAGCAGACCAGGCTATTTGTTTTAGGGTAATTCTTGGAAACCTATTTTTGTACAAAAGGGATCTTTAAACACACCATTTATTATAATTGCTTGTATACAATAATAGTATATACAGAGTTCTTAGTGAAGAGTATGGGAACAGGGGATGTGATAAAGTAAAAAATGTACTGGGTCACTCCTGTTGAATATCCATCGTACCGTTGGGCAAGTGCTCATCTTTGGTGTTTGTGTACTTGGCTGTCGCAATGACATCCCTGATCTCAGCGGTCCGGTGCGGCTCGTGGAAAATTAAAGAAATTACCTTTATTCACCAATACTGATTTATTAATTCGCTCAGCTCTCCAGCAGAGTTTTGGAGTCGGTGTTGGTGTCCAATTTGATGGAGTCAGATTCAGGGAAATTAAGGAGTCTTGAGTCAAATGCTTGGCTTAGTGACTTCACAGACATGGTAGTGGAGTCGGAGTTGTCAGGTTGGAGTCGGTGTCCTTTTTGGTGGAGTTGGAGTTGGATTCAGGGAAATTGAGGAGTCAGATGATTGGCTTACAACTCCACAGCCCTGCTCTCCAGCCGTGTTGCCCTGGTGGCCCCAAAGGTTTTGTTGACTTGTCCTGATGTTGTAACAATGATCCCACTGTTGACCACTGCCGCCAATAATTGGATTAGCATGTCACCTAAAAGAGATTGGCTACAGCAGTCATGTGATTTTACTTGGCCAACGCATCATCCCTGCCTGCAGGATCAGCCATCAAGACTGATGGGACTGCCCAAATAACGACACGATGTCAGAGGATCTACCGGGTACATTTTTTTTTTTTTTTTTTTTCCAACGTTACCATATTCATTGACTTGATAAAAATCATGTACAACCCTGCTGATTGGACCAGATATCCTCTATGCATATCTTTATTGAGGACCTGTCACTTGTCATAAATATGTAAAAAAAAAAAAATTGCCTGGTATAAATGCACCAGTTCTTCTGACTCTGGGGATGTTTTTCTTTTCTTCTGCTTTGCTCCAGCATTGAGATATGTCTCCTTTCCGTACGCAACTCTAATTATTTTATCCAAATGGGGGTGATCCTATATTCTTCACTGTTAACATATTATTGGGGACCACACCCAGTTAAATAGAAAGAATAGATTATTATACTAGGAGAATAAGGACCATATCTAAGACTGGAGAGATGCCGGAACAAAAGAAAGATCATGCCAGATTCCGGAGAGATGTGACATTTACACATGCTAAAAAGCAAATGCATATTTATCCAGTGACAGGTCATGTTTAAGTAATGTCTTGACTAATGACATCTTCCAGTCACTTATGGTCTTATAGCTTAGATGCCATCTCTAAAGGGAAATACTGGCAACCCATGTCCTCCTCACTAAAAAATTACAAAAAGAACAATGTCTTTGGGCAGTTTACTCAAAAGGCTGTATAATATGGATTGGCCTTAATCACAGTCACAAATGACCTACTAAGTGCTAAAGCCTATAGGATAATATTCTGTACTCCTCCTCTAGACCTGTCGTCTGCCCTTGACACACTCGCCCTCCCCCTCCTCCTTAAATCCTGCCATTCCTTGGCCTGGTGCTAGAGTTCTTTGCATCTCCCATTCCCATAATACCGCCTCATCCTGACCTGTCTTTGGTGCCCCTCAAGGTTCTGTCCTAGTACCTCTACTCTTCTCGATCTGTACCTTCGGCCTGGGACAACTCATAAAGTCCCATGGCTTCCAGTACCTTATACGCTGATGACCCTCAGATCTACCTCTCTGGTGTCCAGAATCCTGGAGTGTCTATTGGACATATCCTTCTTCTCATCAAGATTTCTCTTAAAATCGTAGTGGACAAAGCTGAGCGCATCATCTCCCCTTCATTTCACTCAATTCTCTACCAGACCTAGTTTCTTATTTTCACGTATACTATTGATTTACAAAAAAAAAAGATAGATAAATAAAATGACAGTTATTCTTTAATTCTGCTGCCTGATTAGGCAACTCCTCAAGGTCACCCTTTCACTGACTTTCATTTACCCAAGATATTCAGTTTTAAATATTCATCCATCATGAAAAGAAGCTGCTCTCACTGTGATGAATCTTCAAGCATTTATTGTGAATTCAGGGATATCATGCCGGTAAGTAGTGGGATGCGGGCTGCGTCATGGACGGTGGCCGTTTTGCACTATAGGTGTGCTTCAATGGGTCCGCCCATGAGTGAACCCATTAAAGCACACCTGAGTGCAAAATGGCTGTTGTCCAGGAACGCAACCCGCATCCCACTACTTACCTGCATGATATCCCTGAATTTACAATAAATGTTTGAAGATTCATTACGGTGAGGGCAGCTTCTTTTCCTTCTATGTTAGATGGACATTTGTGGTATCTTCTATAGGAGCTTGGCACCACATACCACATAAGTGATGAGATGTCATGTGCAGCCAGTCTCCATTTCCCACAATGAGGAGCCCCATGAATCAGGAGTGCAGGTCATAGTTCCTTGCTTTATTGATCAGTTTTAAATAATATTTAAAGCTATTCATTCTTTATCTACCCATTATATCAGTGACCTTATCTCCTGATGCCTCTACAGATGTAATCTCCGGTCTCCTTCTTTCCTTTTCCCTTGTGCGTTCCTCACTAATTGTCTACAAGATTTCTTCCGAGCATCCTCCGTCCTCTGGAATTCATATCTCAGCACATCAGATTGTTCTCCATGATGTGAACCTTCAGATGTAACCTGAAAAACCTACAACCTGCAATAACCCCACTACCACCCAACCTGCTCCAACCCCTGCACCCTACTGTCTCCTCACCATTAGAGGTGGGGATGATAGTTGGTGTATGTTAAAGCAATATGCACAGGAGCTGCCTAAGGCTGAGTTTTTTTGCTGAATTTTTTGGAACAGAAACTATTTAAATTGCACAAGTTTTGATTGGAGATTTTCTTCTCCGAAAACTCATCATAAAAAAGACCCTAAGGGTATTTGCACCCAGCGTATTTTTCAAGCCTGAAAAAACTACCAGAAAACTCTCAAATAAATGAACTTAAGCAATTCTACGTAAAAACGACTTGCTATGCATACGTTGAGGCTTTTCAACGTTTTGCACGCAAGATTAATATAAGTGACCGGTTCATTCTTCTGGCGTTTTCCGCTCTGTACATACACAGTACAAGTCAATGGGGAAACACAAGACTTTTGGAGCTTTTTGCCATAATTTCTACCTCTAGTGGCTTCTTCATTATTCAGTGGAATGAACGAACCACCAGGAAACTACGTACATTAAAAAAAAAAAGACGTCACAAAAACCATGGTAAAATGACGGTGGCCAAAACTGTTGGAAAAATGCTCAGGAAATGACAGAAAAAAAACTGCACAAAAGATGGAAAAGGAAAAAAAAATCAGTTTCCTACTTGAAAAACGTTTTTGGGTTCTCCTGAGTTTAAATTACGTTAAACTAATTGATTTTTTTTTTTTTTTCATCTGGAAAAGATTCTATTGTGTCACAGAGATGAGAAATAGCCATTATTTTTCCCCATACAGGCCAGGTCGGTGAGAAAGGGAAGGTTTCACCTCCTTAGGCTCCTTTATCCATGCAGAGGCAACTGAAGACGATGGAGAGATAGGTAATCTCCCCTGAGCAGAGGAATGCAATCCTCTGTTATCAGCTTCATGAATTACGTGCATTTTCATAAACTAGAGTTAGGATTACGTAAGCATGAGCGAAACTGGAAAAGCTGGTCAGCAGGGTGCCTTAGAGCAATGTTCTCGATGAGCCTGGTTCACACCGTCCAATGTCATTTAGCTTTTGGTGCTACAACCTTCCGATGTCTGCCATCTGGCCCTGCTGGTGCAGCTTCTAGGGTAGCTGTATGCACAAGGCGCCTCCACTCAAACTTTTAATCTCTACAAGACCCATTTTAACACTTCCTTTTCTTACCACTTAATGTACTAAAAACATTCCAAGTGGGGTGAGAAACATGCAGTGTTGCTGCTATTTTGGGGGGGGGATTTCATTTTTATGGCGCTCATTGTGTAATAGTTACCCGGCAGGTCTGTATGATTTATGGTGATACCAAACCTATATAGTTTTTGTTTGTTTTTTTTATGGTAAAGTTGCAATTTTCCGAGACCAATATTTATTTTATTTTTCTGTTTTATAGATACTTTCCAGCATTTATATTATTATTATATTATTATTATTATTATTATTATTTACCGGCCTTCAGCTTGATCTCAAGCGATGGCGGCCCGAAGGATGAATGCTTTGTAAGAAGACTGATCTTGTGCAGCCTAGATAGGTGCACCAGGGTCTTCTCCACCATTATCTTGATTGTACAAGTCATTGGTTGCTGCTCTTCCTCTTCGCCTTGTTCCTTCTATTCTTCTGACCATGATGTCCTTCTCCAGTGATGAGCCAATGTAGACAAGTCGTAGCTTGGTGACCCTTGCTGCAAGCCAGACATGTAACTCAATTTGTTCCCAAATTGATCTGTTGTTCTCCTTTCCATCCATGGAGTTGATAACATCATTCTCCAGCACTACATTTTGAAGGCGTTGATTCTTCTTCTTCTGTTTGTTTCTTTCTTGTCCGGGTTTTGCATCCATATTCTAAAACAGACACGACCAGACTATGGATGAGCCACGTCTTCATTGCGTGTGAAATGTTCTTGATTTTTGAGGACCATACCCAGTGACCTCAGTGTTGACTTGCCCATAGCTTTTCTCCTATTGACGTCTAGTGTCATCGTGTGCATCTTGAGTGATCATTGATCCTAGTAGGTTGAAGTCCTTCACAACTTCTAGTTTGTCACCATCCATCTTAAATGTGGTTTTACCTGGTCAGTAATGAGTATCTTTGTCTTCTCATCATTTACAATATGGGTTAAATATTTTCACATTTTGTTAGATTGAACCCTACAGAAGCAGTGATGCTGAATGTGCATATATAATTCTTAGACTTTTTAGGGGACATAATACTACGGTTGTTTGATTGCCTGTGTTATCTAATGCAATTTTTCAGTACTAAAGTATATAGTAAAAATCACAATCTCTTATTAAGCCTAGTGTCACAGGGTAGTATGGAATGATGAGGGAGACAGGATCTCCTAGACTGACTCTCAGGCTAGGGGGACCCTAGCTGTCCCTTATCCCAGAGTTACCTCTGATGGTAAGGATGTCTGAGCCGCCTCCCTTGTCCTGAATTTGGAGCAAAATGCCGGGTGGCACCTCGCTTGTAGCAGGGTCACAGTAACACCAAGATGGCACCCTTCAATCACATATAAAGAAGAGGGAATTGTTGCATCAAACAAACACCTCAGCTATAAATCATGTAAGTGGTTAAAGGGGTTGTCCACTACTCTGACAACCTTTTCCCAGTCCGTTTGTTTCCCCCCAAGTAAAATAACAACACCAATACTCACCTTAATAGAAGAATAGCTATGGGCAAACCAATAATGAAGCCACTGGGCAAGGCATTCAAATTGAGGAACATTTTAGTGGTGCCAAAGACACGGCTGGTACATAGTCTGGTCTTTTCTGTAGTAACATATGTATGTGAATCATAGGCAATAAAGGAACAAGACAGAAGATGAATCAACACCTTTGAAATGTACCATGGATGGCAAGAAGAACAAACACATCAATTCTGGAACAAATCAGGCCAGACAGGTCATTGGAAGTAAGGATCACCAAGTTTGCCTACTTTTGACACATCATACGAAGAGAAAAATCACTAGAGAAGGACATTATGATCAGAAGAATAAGGGTATGTGCACACACATGCCGGGTTTGTGACGGCGGCTGGGCGGACCCGACAGGAAGCTCTGCAGCCGTCCACCGGCTTGCTGGTGGGTATGTGCGGCGGGTGTAGGGCGGGTGCACAGCGGGTTAGCGGCGGCGGTGTTGTGGCGGCTGGAAGCTACATGATTCTGTGCTTGCAGCCGCTGCATAACTGGCCGGTTTATTGAACATGCACATTCGTTGCTAACCCGCTGGGAACCCAGCGGTTTAGCAACAGATGAGCATGTGTAAACCGCCGGTGTGTGCACAGCTTCCATAGGTTTTAATGTTAATCCAAACGCCGGTTTGGATTAACATAAATTTACATAAAACTTATGGAAACCGACCGGCGGTTTACACAGCTAAACCGATGCTAACCCGGCATGTGGGCACACACCCTAAAAGGTACAAGAAGAGGAAGACCAGCAACCTGATGGCTTGATGCTGTCAAGATAACGGTGGAGATGACCCAGGTGGCTTCCCATGATTGACCTTTATACAGGAAATTCATCTATCAAGTCGCCAAGGCTTGAGATTGAGTGAAGGACATAGAAAGAAAAAAAAAAACCTCACTATCTGGAGATTTGCTAGAGCTGAGGCTGCTCTCTCCTTTCCTCTGTATTTCTGATTTTCACGCAAGAGGAGACAGTGAAGCGGCCGCTGATTGGATGCCGGGATCACGTGCTATAAACAATGTCATGTGAGCCCCAGGAGAGCCAGTGCTGACACCACAGCAGAGGTGCTGGCACCGGAGGGGATTGTGTATGTTGCTAATTTACTGAGGGAAAACATAGGAATTGAGTGGGTTGCCCAAGTAATGGCAAAACCTTTCAAGCAGCAGCTCCTGGTTTTTGTGGCATTGGTTAAAATTCTGAACACATGTAATACACCTCATTCCCTCTCCATGCCATAGTATTATGTCCAGGCCAAACCCACTGATTTTCTGGGGGATCAGATGATCAATTGAAAAGTGCGAGGGTTTTGTGGATCGGGCAGATCATGATAATTTGAGGGAACATAAGTCGCTGAAAGAGAAGTCTGACAGCAGCTTTCTTTCTTCTTCCCATTGAATATATGTAAAAGGGCAGCCAAGCCAGGCACTCATGTGTATGTGTGAGAATCCAATACACTCCCTGACAGAAGTTATGTCGCTTATCCATGTTATGTAAATAAAAGCTTATAACATGACGTTAAATTCATCCATTGGTTGTATATAAATTACTCTTTTGAAAGCTGAAACCCTCCGATATGTGGTTTAGGTTAAGAAAATAAATTGGTATCAATGCTGAAATATTGATCATTTAATGAAGACAGAATGGTCAGATTTTGACGAGACAAAAGTTTTGTCGCCAACAGAAAATGTGATATTTAAGCAAAAAATGTACTTAAAATACAAATATATGTTGCATAACATTGGTGAATGAAGTTGTGGTACTATTAGTCATATTTAATATTTTGTGCGACATCCATGAGCTTGAAGTACTGCATCCATGTGGTTCAACAATCATTCATGCAATTTATTAATGAAGTCATCAGGACTACCAAAGAATGCAGTCTTACATGCCTCCCAGAGTTCATTTAGATTCTTTGGTTTTGTCTTCCAAGCTTTTTCTTTCCTCATACCCCAAACATGCTCAATGATGTTCATTTCTGGTGACTGGGCTGGCCAGTCCTTGAGCACCTTTTTTGCCTGGAGGAACTTTGTTGTAAAGATGGATGTATGAGATGGAGCACCATCCTGCTGCAGAATTTGACCCCTTTTATGATTTGGAATATAAGAGGTAGCTAATACTTCTAGATATTTTAGGCTTCCACCTTGCAAATGTTTCGCACACCCCCATACTGAATGTAACCCCAGACCATGATCTTTCCACCACCAAATGTAACTGTTTTCTGGGTGTATTTTGGATCTATATGGACTCCAGTAGGTCTCCTGCAGTATTTGCAGCAGCTAAGGTGTAATTCTACTGAAGATTCATCCGAGATATCCACCTTCTGCCACATGTTATGTTTAGTGCTGGCTTCTGGGCACTGATTCGACCATGGAGGCCATTTTGAGACAGAATCCTACAAACTTTTCTACTTGAGCTCTGCTGCAGTGGAAGAGGAGCTTGCTTTGGATTTTCTAACCAACAAATGCGGGGTCTGCCGGACCTGGGCTTGTCAAACACATCTCAAGTCTCTTCAAATCTTTTTTTTAATTCTTTGTACTTGACGCTTAGACACATTAAATGTGCCAGCCACCTCTGCGGTGGATCTGGTCTTCAGCCTCTTGATAATCAAGGCTTTGGTCGCAAGGTGGATTTTTGGCATGTTGTCAGAGCTCAATTTGCAGTTCAAGTGAAGGTCTGGGGTGCTGGGTTTCTTTTTAGACACACAAACTAATTAACCAATCATTTACTGAGCACAGGTGAGGATGTAAACTAGGATTGGTGCATTATATGACCAGGCGATAAAACTTTTGTCTTACCAAAATCTGACCATTCTGTGTTCATTAAATGATCAATATTTCAGCATTGATGCCAATTTATTTTCTTAACCTAAACCACATTTCGGAGGGTTTCAGCTTTCAAAAGAGTAATTTATACAACCAATGGATGAATTTAACGTCAGGTTATAAGCTTTTATTTACTCAACATGGATAAGCGACATAACTTCTGTCAGGGAGAGTAGGTAAAAAGAGATTGTGTCCAAATCCCAGGTGAAAAAAATAGTCCAAAAGTTTATTCTGCCATATAAATAGGTAACAATGTTCTGACCGATCAAAAAAGGTCTTTATCAGATAAAGACGTTTCTTGATGGGTTGAAACATTGTTACCTTTTTCTGTGATAGAATAAACTTTTGCACTTCTTTTTTCACCCAGAATTTGGGCACCGTTTCTTCTTACTATTACCTAGTGGAATTTGTTTGACTTTTTACCCACAGACAGAGTGCTGCAGACTGCTCCCTTTGCTCTGAAATCTTCGTATTTCATCCCTTACAGTCTATTCATACCAAGAGCAAAAGTTTAGTAGTTCTTGTGATGCCATTTTCCTGGTGATGAATTGTGAAAGTCCATTAAGTTCAAAATTCTTTTGAATACAGGTATGGTCATTTAATGAAAGAAAACTGACAAATTTTTGCATGTACTATTTATTGATCACAACATAGGGAGTAATTCATTGTTTACCTTGCCATAACTTAGTATTTTGGAGCATAACCAGGGCCGCACCGTCCATTGGACAGTGTGAGCCCTGAGTCCAGAGCGGCGGCAGCCGCCAGGGGGAGCGGCATGAGAGAAGGGGGCGGCGCCACCAACATCAGCGGCGGGCTCAGGAGAGACGGACGCTGTCCCTGGCAACAGCGGCAATAGGGCGGGCGCGCTGTGGCACTGTAGGCTGCCGGGGCGGCGGGGCTGAGGAGGTCCGCTAGCACCCCCCCCACACCCCGGACGCTGCAGGGGCGGCGGGGTTGAGGTCCGCTAGCACCCCTTCCCCCCGGACCTCAACTAAGGCTGCAGGGGCGGCGGGGCTGAGATCTGCCAGCACCCCCCCGGCCTCCGATCGGCCCAGGCGGCAGGGTGGCTAGATGCACCCCTGAGCATAACCTCTTGCTTTAATTACTGCACCGCACCGACAGGGCCTTGAAGCCACTAGGGCAGTGTTTCTCAACTCCAGTCCTCAAGGTGCACCAAGAGATCATGTTTTAAGGATTTCCGCTGTCATTATACAGGTTATGGAATTATCACTTGTGCAATAGTAAATAAATCCTGAAAACATGACCTGTTGGTGGGTCTTGAGGACTGGAGTTGAGAAATACTGCACTAAGGTATTCAAGACATATTGAGAGATCTTGCTCAGTTCCATTTGCAAATCTGCAAACAATTTATCTTTATTGCTATGGGTTCGGCCACAATTTCGTGGACTTAACTCATCCCAAAGGTTCTCCATAGAGTTTACATCAGGTGATTGGCTCAGCCATTGCAACAGACGAACATTTTTCTTTGCTAAGCAATTTCTGACAAAATTGGATGAGTATGGATTATTGTCATACTGGAATAGCCAGCTCATGCCTACTTTGGTTTTACCTTGTGGCAGTATTACATTCTTCCAGTATATCCTTGTACATGGTCGCATTCATATTTTCATCAATTCTACGCAGAGGGCCAATGGTAGATGCAGAAAAGCAGTGCCAAAACATGACATTGCCACCACTATGTTTCACTGTAGGTGTTTGGTACCTTACATTAGAGGTCCCCAACTCCAGTCCTCAAGGCCCACTAACAGTGCATGTTTTCAGGATTACCTTAGTATTTCACAGGGGTTTGGAATCCTCACCTGTGCAGTACAAAGGACATCCGGAAAACCTGCACTGTTAGTGGGCCTTCAGGACTGGAGTTGGGGACCTCTGCCTTATAACATTAAGTTTTCCAATTGAGCATTATACATTGTGCTTGTCATCATTACCAAACAGATTGGACCTGGATTCTTCCGACCACAACACTTAGGCTGGCTTCACACCACGGTTCTTCACTGTCAGGTTGTGTCCGGTGTTTTGCAGGATGCACCTGACAGAGCCTGAAAGCCCCGGACAAAACAGAACCGGAGGCAAATAGCCCTCGATCCTGTTTTCGCTGGAATCAGCGGCTGCCGCTGTCCAGTGCTGAAATTTCAGCATAGCGGCTGGAGGGGAGCTGGCCGCAGCGCTAAACATTTTGGCCATGGAGCTCTCCAGGTGCTCCTAGAGCCGCCGCTCTTTCAGCGCTCGGTCCCGGATCCAAAGAATCATGGTGTGAAGCC
This sequence comes from Allobates femoralis, assembly GCA_033576535.1. Taxonomy (NCBI): domain Eukaryota; kingdom Metazoa; phylum Chordata; class Amphibia; order Anura; family Aromobatidae; genus Allobates; species Allobates femoralis. The sequence goes on along the minus strand of JARQOC010000001.1, from coordinate 587,770,778 downwards.
AGCCTTAGATGAATTTGTCTCTTTCTATTGCTCTTTCGCAAACTCAAGCTCGGTTCTTTGCGGAGATGAAAGTCTTCTTGGCTGGTACTTGTACATTCAACCCTACTGCTCTTAGCTCTTACTTCACAGTTTGGTGACTCACTTTGACCCTCTTCTTCTTTGTTTATTTGACTGAGAGCAGGTGAATTCCATAACTCTTCACTCTCAGAATAATAAGCTACCTGACATCTGGTGATAATTTTGGCTTGGTTTTTTCCATGTTTTAATAAAAAAAAACACACAAAGAAAGAAAACATTCTTAAGGCAAAATTAGGCTACCCATGACAAAGTATGCAAAACATTTCGAAAACTAACACATGAGCTTTGCAGATTTTTATTTTATTTTTTGCAACGTGAATGGGAAATGGGAGATTACAATTACTTATTTGTATTTTCTATAATAAATTCTTGCGCCGAACCTGCATCGCGAGTATAAAGCAAAGCCTGACCTAAATCTTACATGTGTTTGACTTCAGACGCAGAAATGAAATGAACAGTCGCCTTTCCCTTTAAATGATTTCAGAATGTTGAACACGTGTCCGAGAATGACCAAAAACCAAATCATAGGTTACATTTCCTGAACACGCCTAGATTACAGCTGGCAACCCGCGAGCTGTGTAATCTATCGAGAGCAGAGATAACTTACATAGTTGTTGATGTAAAAACTTGTATGATAGTTTTTATTTTATTTTATTTTTTTATTTGCAATGTTATCTGGGGTTTTATGGAATGATATGGACTCTAGTTTATTTATTAATAGTAAGTAGCTTCAAGGAGCAGAGGACACTCGGGGTGAGATTATTATATCTACAGTAATCCCTGATTATTAAAAAGCAGTTTAAATTATAATTTACTGTTAGGTTTGTTATATACACTGTGTGCAGAATTATTAGGCAAATGAGGATTTTGATCACATGATACTTTTTATACATTTTGTCCTACTCCAAGCTGTATAGGCTAGAGAGCCAACTACCAATTAAGTAAATCAGGTGATGTGCATCTCTGTAATGAGGAGGGGTTGGGTGTAATGACATCAACACCCTATATAAGGTGTGCCTAATTATAAGGCAAATGCCTTTCCTCAGGTAAAATGGGTCAGAAGAGAGATTTGACGGGCTCTGAAAAGTCCACAATCGTGAGCTGTCTTGCAGAGGGATGCAGCAGTCTTGAAATTGCCAAACTTTTGAAGAGTGATCACCGAAAAATCAAGTGTTTCATGGCAAATAGCCAACAGGGTCGCAAGAAGGGTGTTGGGTAAAAAAGGCGCAAAATAAACTGCCCATGAATTGAGGGAAATCAAGCGTGAAGCTGCCAAGATGCCATTTGCCACCAGTTTTGCAATATTTCAGAGCTGCAACGTTACTGGAGTATCAAAAAGCACAAGGTGTGCTATACTCAGGGACATGGCCAAAGTAAGGAAGGCTGAAAAATGACCACCTTTGAACAAGAAACATATGATAAAATGTCAAGACTGGGCCAAGAAATATCTTAAGACTGATTTTTCAAAGGTTTTATGGACTGATGAAATGAGAGTGACTCTTGATGGGCCAATGGATGGGTCAGAGGCTGGGTCAGTAAAGGTACCATCACACGTTTCAATTTTGCTAGCAATTTCACTGGCGATTTGCTGGTTGCACTGAAATCATGGACACATTGTTCTATTTTGTTGCCGTGTACAAATGGAACAATGTGTCCTGATTTCACTGCAACCAGCAAATTGCCAGTAAAATTGCTAGCAAAATTGCCGCGTGTGATGGTAGCTTAAAGGGCCGAGAGCTCCACTCTGACTCAGATGCCAGCAAGTGGAGGTGGGGTACTGGTATGGGCTGGAATCATCAAAGATGAACTTGTGGGACCTTTTCAGGTTGAGGATAGGAGTGAACTCCCAGACCTACTGCCAGTTTCTGGAAGACAAATTCAAGCAGTGGGACAAGAAGAAGTCGGTATCGTTCAAGATAAACATATTTTCATGCAGGACAATGCTCCATCACATGCATCCAACTACTCCACAGCATGGCTGGACAGTAAAGGTCTAAAAGAAGAAAAATAATGACATGGCCCCCTTGTTCACCTGATCTGAACCCCATAGAGAACCTGTGGTCCCTCCTAAAATGTGAGATCTACAGGGAGGGAAAACAGTACACCTCTGGGAACAGTGTCTGGGAGGCTGCGGTGGCTGCTGCACGCAATGTTGATTGTAAACAGATCAAGCAACTGACAGACTCTATGGATGGAGGCTGTGGAGTGTCATCATGAAGAAAGGTGGCTATATTGGTCACAATTTTTTGTTTTTGCATGTCAGAAATGTTTATTTCTAAATTTTGTGCAGTTATATTAGTTTACCTGGTGAAAATAAACAAATGAGATGGGAATATATTAGGTTTTTATTAAGTTGCCTAATAATTCTGCACAGTAATAGTTACCTGCATAAACAGATCTCCTCCTAAGAAGCCAACTCTAAAAAAAAAAAACACTCCAACTTCCAAAAATATTAAGCTTTGATATTTGAGTCTTTTGGGTTGATTGAGAACATAGTTGTTGATCAATAATAAAAATAATCCTCTACAATACAACTTGCCTAATAATTCTGCACACAGTCTTAAAGGGTTTAAACCAAAATTGCAATAATATCAATACAATAAAGTAGTGATTGCCTAAAAAAATGTAACCTGATGTGATCAGGAAGACAAGATCCAAGAGGCCTCCGAGTCACACAAACAGAAGAAGTCTCAACTAGGTTCCAGCGCAATCGTTCACAACATGGCAACATCTAAGTACTGCTCCCTTTAAAATAATTCTACCTAAATGTACTTATAAATATACATTAGGCAACTTACTAATATGCCTATTACATAATCACAGGTGCCCCCTAACCTTCAGCTACCCTCTACAGCCCCAGGGTGGGAAGCTCAAAATCTGGTTCTGTGCTCCTCATAGGACACTGCTTCCTATGTTGATAAATGACCTCTGCTCCAACTTTCTTATTATTAACACAGAAGGGGTCTGGCTTTAAAATGCTAAGTCAGCCCCCTTCTGTGTTAATGATAGGAAAGCGGTCTGAATTAGATTATTTAAATGAGTCAGTCAGCCAAGCCCCTTCATATATAGCCCAGTCACTTGAAAGTGATTGCTGGAAGCGGCTGCTGGGTTGACCTCTTTTTGGAGTTTCCCTTTGCTGCCCAGGACCCTTCTGCTGTTCCATGCACCGTACCCCAATTAATCTACCTCAGCCTGGTGAGCTGATTATTTTTTTCCTTTCATTTGCAACTCCCCTGAAAGTGCAGTTGTACTAAAGATTTTTACGGAAATTTTTTAAAAATGCTTTTTATTTCTGGGAAATCCTGTTTAGAGAGTGGACCTTGATGAGACAGCTCTTTACGAAGCCACTAGAGATAAAGAACACATCAATAAGGTTCCACATAGGACTTCTTCGTCCATGTAGGAGCCTAAGCCTGTAGCTGTTGTACTTCCCTGATTATATATACGGTACTTTTACTTTATATATTAGTTTTCTTCACCGTTAAACTTCCTTTTTTCACCCTCCTCCCCCACGTTGTTTCTTTTTCACTGACCTAATTTATCTATTACACTTTGCTACTTGGTCTTTGTCCTCATTTAACGTAAATTCACATAAAGGTCAAGAGGAAGGACAGGAATGCAAACAGTGAAGGGGTTACATGAGATGAAAGTCTATGGGCCCATGAACAAATCGAGCAGCACATGGATGACATCTGAGTGCCGTCCGATTTCCAAGTACTATAATAAGGGAAAGTAGAGAAACTTTTTTTTTGTACAAGAAAAACTGATGACGCTCAGACCAATCTCTGATCCAAAAAAATCAGTCTGAAGAAATATAACCGAAAAAAAAATCAGTACATTTTTTTGGACAAATAGAAAAAATTGGAATCTGGCTCAACAGGAATGTATTTTCTTTTCTTTTCTTTTTCGAATAAAGATGGTGCATACAAAAGAAAAAATTACATGGTCAACGTGTCCCAGTCTGGGTCATGTCGACCATGTAATTTTTTCTTTTGTATGCATTATATTCATTGAAAAATTAAAAGAAAAAGAAAATCCATTCCTGTTGAGCCAGATTCCAATTTTTTCTATTAACCTTGATACAAGGCCGGTGTCTGGATGAGCAAAGAGCAGTCGGGTGAGATGGAACCTTTTTTTTTTTTTTTTAGGACTTTGGAAAAAAAGGATGCCTGAATGAGACCTGAGGGTAAGTTTTTTGGTATTTTTTTTTTGCACTCTAATGGCCACTTAACACGCAGCAAAGGAAGATACAAAACGGCAGGTGTCGGAGACAATTGTACCTTTTACCTTCAAAACACCTTGAAGTGGCTGCGTGTAATTCAGGTATCTGCAAGGTGTTTTGAAGGTAAAAGGTACAATTGTCTCCGACACCTGCCGGTTTCTATCTTCCTGTTGCCGCGTGTGAAGTGGCCATTAAGAATGAGAACTTTTATTTTTACTTCATTACAACCATATGAGTGCAGTATTTTTTATTTTTTTTTTTCTTAATTTTGTTGGCGTTAACAAATTACATAATATATTCCTGTTAAGCTGTACTAGGAACAAAGGTTGTACACAAACATTTGTATGCAATAATATTGCAAGTTGTATACGGGTACAGAACAATTTAAATGTCTTGACCTATGTGCACATGTTGAGTATTTGCGACAGATGTTTTTGCACCAAAAAGCACTGAAAGAATTGACGCGTTGCAGATTTGAAAAGACTCATTGATAGTTCAAAATCTGCAAGGAAAAAAATCATCAGTATATGCCTGATATTTCAGAAATCTCATACACTTTGCTGGAACTGTAAAACACTGTTTGGATTTTTCAGCAGTAACAGCACTCTCCGATTCTGGGGACCGGAAAAAAGTGGACACAATCGGATCCCTGATAAAACTGGCACACGCTGATGGCGAAGAAGGACCAATCCGTGCCCATAGGGATACATGGGGCCAAATTGGATCCGTGGCTATACATTTTACACTCCCTGAACGCTGGGTGTCAACTACTGGAACCCAAGTAGTCTTGAGAATAGAGCCTCCACCTTGAATAAAATGGAGGAGTGCACGTTTGGCCTCCGCTCCATTCATTCTTTATGGGAGTGGTGCAGAAGGTCTTGGACAGTGTTCTGCTATTCCCTGCAGTCCCATTGACTGTTAGTGGAGCAGATGTTCCATTCCATTCAAGACTTGGCTCTGGAACTCAATTCTTGAGGTCTCTGATGATTGATGATTGACAATTTATATAAGCCCCGTGATTCAGCCGCTGGCCTGACCTTAGAGAAAGAAATAGCAGCTTTACTTCAGAGGAGAGCAGGGTCTCAAAGCTGCCTTTATAAAGTGATCCTGCCAGCTTCAGAGCAACGCTTACAAGATCTATAGCAAAGAGTTGAGAAGTGCTGCCCTCCTTGCCTGGGAGACCGGCCACCACTGATCCATTGTGAGGGGTACAGGAGCTTAGGCAATAAGCTGTAAACTATAGAGTTAAACGGAATCTGTCAGCAGATTTTTGCTATGAAATCTGAAGACCGCATGCTGTAGGGGGTTAAAACACAGAATTCAAAGATGTATTTCTTATCAACCACCTGATTTTGTTTACTTGCAATGAATGTTTTACCACTAGGACCTTATTGTTGCTGGACTACATTACGTCATGCCTGGTAGTCTGACATGCGGCCTCTTTTATTAGCAGCTCACTATCTATAGACATTGTATACAGAGCCTGGTGTGGCTGGGGGAGCTTTCTCAGATCTGCTGCATTGCTATATCTAAAAACTCTGAGGCTATGTGCCGACGATGCGGATATATCACAGATTTTATCATGTTTTTGTAGCGTACGCGTTGTAAGTCTGTCTGAAATATGCCGCACAATGAAGTGTAATGCAAGTATATGTGAAGAGAAAAGAACTGCTCCAATGCTGCGGGTGCAAGTAGTTCAGTCTTTTAGTGCAGGGAAATAAGCAGCATGTGAATTATTGCTGCATATTTTCCTGCACCAATTCTCTCACTCCTATTGTTAGGCTGCGATTTTTTCTGCAGATGCGGATTTCTGACGGTTCTGCACCAGTATTTTCTAGTCTGCACATAACCTGATTGTCTATAACCTAAAAACCGCTGCACCCAGTAATCTTTTGGATTTAGGGCCTATTTTCCTAAATCATGCTGCTCTCAGATAAGGTAGCACAAACCACCTGACAGATTCCCTTTAAAAATCAGTTGGTTCCTGTGACTGAAGATTTTTAACAATAGATAAATTGCAAAGTGGCATGTTTTCATAATCACTTTACAACTTTCCCCATTTAAAGGGGAACTCCAGCGAAAGAAAACTTTTAGTACAGTTCCTGCCCTCCTCTAAAGCAGTCACCTAGGATTTATAGATCTCTTTTAAATCGATAAAATCATACCTGCTCCTCAGCTCCGACCCTCCCCCTTATGGGACAGAGAATTTTAAGCCTGGCAGCTTCATGTAGGAGCAGAGATCAGGAGGTGTGTCAGAGGTGTGGCAGTAGGTGTGTCAGGGGTGTGAACCCATGGAGCTGCAGGATCAGCCTACATTCCAGCCTCCTCACATTTCTGTATGGGGAGGGGGGTGGCCCACCAGCCCCATACTCACACTAATCCTGTCCCTTATATACCATCCTATGTGACAGGGGGTCCAGGCTTGAAATGGCAATCATGTCCCAAGCAGATACAAATACATGCTGTGATCCTCTGTTGTATGATGATGCATAATGTGTACTGTTATTGTGAGGCTAGGAGCAGAGGCAAATCATTACATTGATAGATTCACTCTGCATGGTCTCCCCTCCCCCATGGGTAGCTTCTTATCATCATCATCACTCCTCACTGGAATGTAAGATGATCCTGCAGCTCCCAGAATCTACACCCCCCAACACACCTGATCTCTGCTCCTGTGTGAAGCTCTCAGGCTGAAATTTCATGTCCCACAAGGCAGGGGAGAGATCAAAGGAGCAGCTATGATTTTATTGAATTATAAGCGATCAGTAGATCCTAGAACTGCAGTGTACAGCTCTGCTTCATCATGTAGGAGGGCAGTCACTGTACTAAAAAGTTTTCTCTCCCCGAAGTTCCCCCTTTAAGAACTGGAGACCAACACTTTTATTCAAAACTCCCTAAAATAGGGTGTATGAAATGGGTTCTCTATACTAAACAAAAAATGTTTAAAAAAGCAAAATTATAATTGGGATGTATGAGTAAACATGTAAGTACATGGATCTGATTTTCATTAAACGAACACTCTCCTCTGGGAAATTCACCATTACACAATAAATGAATACCTCTATGATTCATAAAGCCCAGCCCTTGTATCTACATCTGCATTATTCCTACTTCTGCTCTGGAATAAACTCCAATAACCTCTGTGCACTTAATGGTCAAAGTATTGGAGGCCAGCACAATAATCCAAGAAAAAAGCATGGACTTTGGATTCTCTGGGGAGCGAGGTCGGGTTTTGACCCCAAAAAGATAGATAAGCAATGGAATATTTATGCATTGGAACAATCTGTAATTTAGTAAATTTGTGGTTTAAAATAAGAAATGTCTAACAGTAGAATATAATTAAAGAAGTGGTCTGTCTAAAACCAGTGGGGTACCTATTACCGCAGTACAGCATGCCTATAAGGTTCTTTGGAGACTGGGACAGCGTGTTTCTGCAAGTTTTATTCTGATGGTCAAAGAGTTAAATAATAAAATACTGGTTACCTACACCAACAAGGGCAACTCCCCTACATTCAGTGTTAAAGAGGTTATCCGTTACTATCTATCTCTCCACTGGCACAGAGGGGTCATAGATCCACTCCCAATGCCGATTCAGCGCTTTCACTGATGTCACATTGACAGAGCTGTGGCTTCTTTTACGCTTGCTCTGTTGACTGAGTGTGACTACTAATTTCACACTGATTGGCAGCAAGCTCCTTGCTGACTAACTGTGGAAAACAGCTGTCAGTCATATGAGACGTCATCACGCCCATCAACAGAAAAGGAAAGCTGCTCTGTTGACAAGAAGAAGCAGTCAATAACGCTCGTCTGGAAACTGTGCCCGTGATGACTAGTGACATTAACCACAAGGTATGTGCCCGAGCCTCGATTCATCAGGCTGCATGTTGGATTAGATCTCAGTGCATCACAAAATATCACAGTCCCGTGTTAGTGATGATGATGTCAGTCATCGCTTGCTCCTAGATGCCATAAAAGATAGAGATTCCCTCGTTTCTCAGAAATGTCTTATAGACTTTAGTTTGTCCAAAGGTAGATTATAGATAAGTAGTTAACTTTATTGACCCGAGGAATTCGAGTATTAGCATGCACCAGCAAACCTATTCCACAGTCCCTGTGTTAGATGATGTGTGATGTCACGTCCTCGCTGTGCTCCCTAGATTCGCTCATTAAGAAGATTTTAGGAGTTTCCGCTCAGCTTTTCTTCCAGGATAATGATCTTTTGGACCTTTGAGAGGTTTTCTGCTCAAAGGATAATTATAAGATAAGATAAGATAAACTTTATTGATCCCGGAGGAAATTACAGTATTACAGCAGCAGAACAAAGATCAAGAACATTTCACACTTTACAAAATAAGTCTATATGGACAGCAGATGGGGTAGACTGGTACATGTACCTCACCTATTCCCCCCATACACATAGAACTTCACATAGTCTTGGGATGCTTTACACTTATACATTTGTTAAACATCCCCACAGCTGTCGGAACAAACGATTTTCTGTATCTTTCCTTTTTACACATTAGTTGGATTAGACGCTTGCTGAATGATCTATCATTTTAATAGGAGCTGAGGTGCACAACTTGGTAGCATTTGCTGCACATTGAATGGAGCTTTATATCCTTTGGAGTTGCCACATGAATCGATATTGATGATCTCTTTAGAGTCCACTTGACCGGAGCAGAAATAACATGTTAACTTCATCCGTCAGGTCAATACAAATTACTGCATTACAGTTGCAGATGGTTTTTTATTTGCAATAAAAGAACTTCAAACATTCCTGTCATTTCAGGTAACTTTTCAGAATAAACAGGTGGGTGTATACATGAGAAATAAGAATATATTATATCACTTGAATCCTGTATTTTCTCCAGCTTCCCCTCTGCAGCCTCAATCTTTTTAATTTTCAGTTGTCTCTGAGCTAGTGGGTGGAACTATGGAGTCCATAGTGAAGACGTAAGTTACCACCACTAGCAAGTCACAAAAACTACAACCTCATTGGGTTGTTTGCAACTTGCTTGTGGTGGTGGTGGTACCTTAGAGGTCGTAATGTGACTCCATTCACCTGCATTATGCTGCAATGTGGCAAAAAATGATCAAAAGTTGTGTGTGTACCAAAATTGTACCAAAAAATAATAATCTGGCTGTCCCCAAAATCAAAAACTGTTCCATTACTATTCTACTATCTATGTTTCATGTCTATTGTAGACATTACAGTAAAATAAAAGAAAATTTACATTTCTAAGGAAGAGGTGCCGGAAATCAAAAGAGGAAGCATCAGTGAATGTTAGCTGTATCCAGAAATAAACAGGATTGACCAATTCGATAAACTTTTGTCATACAGAATAAGGGTGCTTTCAGACTACGATTTTTAGGGAGCCGATGCTGTCCGATATAAATCGGACAGCATCGGCTCCCTTCTGATGCCTGGAATCGGGTGCCAAATAGGCACCCAATTCCGGCATAAAATCGTAGCCGGAGGCTGAAAAAAAGGAAAAAAAAAAAAGTTCATGTTCACCTGCCCCCGAGCCCCCGCCGTCTCCAGCCGTCTTCCTTAAGGCTTCCGGTGGCTCCCGAAGGCTGCTGGTGTCTGCAGAGGTCTTCTACTGCAGTACACAGGACCTGCGGTGATGTCACAGTCACGTGACCGCGGGTTACCATGGTGAACTCGCGGTCACGTGACTGTGACATCACCGCAGGTCCTGAACTGCAGAAGACCTCTGCAGACACCGGCAGCCTGCGGGAGCCACGGAAGCCTTAAGGAAGATGGCTGGAGACGGCGGGGGCTCGGGGGCAGGTGAGCATGAACTTTTTTTTTTTTTATTTAACCCCTGCGCTCCTAGTTGAGCAGTTTTATCTATACTGAGCATGCTCAGTACAGTAAAATAGGGTCCGAGGAGACATCACATGTTTCCTCGGACCCTTCTCCATAGGGCCCCATGTTAGGGATCGGGTCAGATCGGATGTGCACTAAATTCCATCCGATTTGGTCCGATCCGAGTCTGTCAGATTTTGTAATCGGATGAAAAAATCGTTGCAGGCAACGATTTTTTTCACCGGAAAAAATCGCAAAAATCGGACAGAAATGATCGGACCAAATCGGATGGCATTTAGTGGACATCCGATCTGACCCGATCCCCATAGGGATGCATAGGGTCCGAAAATCGGTCCGATGCTGTCCGATTTTTATCGGACAGCATTGGAAATGAATAAATCGTAGTGTGAAAGCAGCCTTAGAAATCAGGTTCCGATTATTAACCCTTTAAGAAGGGCTGTGGAGTCGGTAAGCAAATTCTCCGACTCCCTCATACATGGCTCATGTTTAAGTGATAAATTTATTGTAGTACAATGTGAACATCAGGCTTTAATCATTAGTATGATACAGTAATCAAGATATTTAGATAAAACATAATAATAATATTCAGCACATACTGCATACTGTACCCAATACCCGGAGTCAGTCCATTTTATTCCAATTCCACCAAAATGGACACAGACACCACAACTCCGACTCCTCCGTCCTGCCGTTAAGGGGCAGGCCATTTTATTTATTTTTCATTTTTTGTTTTGTTTTTTTCTCTTTAATTTTTTTTCTCATCCGCCGCCTTTCTTAAGGCCGCGTCACACGGGGCGTCATCGCCGCCAATTACACAGGCGACGTAGGGGTTTCACCGCATGCCTCGCTTGGCGTCATTATTCTGTATTGATCTCCTCCTGTATTTGGAATCTCCTGCCCTCTTTTCCTCCTATGACGCAGCGGCCGGTACGTCACATCTGGCCCAGTGCATTATGGGCCCGATCACGTGATCGGCCCTGGTGCATTATGGGCTGGATCATGTGATCTACCCGGCTTCAATATGTGCATTGCGCATGCGTGAAGCCCATAATGTAACAGGGCCGATCACATGATCGGGCCCATAATGCATCGGGCCGGATGTGACGTACCTACTGGTGCATCATAGGAAGAAAAGAGGGCGGGAGATTCCAAATACAGGAGGAGATCAATACAGAATAATGGCGCCCAGCGGGGTGTGTGGTGAAGCAGCGAGGAGGGGACAATGGAGCTTAGAGCCGCTTTTCCAGTCTCCTGAGAGAGCGACACCCAGTAAGTTCAAAGTAATTTTTCTTAATCTTTACAGGGCGGATTTCTAACCGAGAGGGATGGTTAGGGAGCACCTAGGAAGGTGTAGGGACAGGTAGTGATAGGTCAGGGGGTTAATTCCAAGTGACAGGTTCCCTTTAAGTAAATTTCTAATCAAGTGAGCTGGAATGCAGGTGAGTTTCAGCACAGAGCCAGCCCAGACTGATAATCTCCACAACAACCTAGTAAAGGCAGTGTTGAGATTGTGACACCCTCCACCTTTCAGAAGACTTTTCACTTGGCTGCATAAGACTATTTTTTTTAGTGCAGTTTTAGAGTACATAAGAAAAAACTAGTGTGTAATGTAGATGTAGAATTATTATTTCTTTACATTTGTATTGCAAAATTTGATTTACTATAGTCCTTTTTGCTTATAGTTTAATATTTAAGTTTCCCAACAAATAACTTGAATGACTAAAGGAATAACTCGTAAAACCTGTACGTTTATTTAAATTATTTAAAAACAGTGTGATAATACCAAGTGTAATAAGATGCAAAAATACTTGAACCCAACCCCTACACTAAAACAGAACAATGTATACAAAATCAATTATTCACCCCACTCCTGACTACTAGATGCCGAAGACTATTTGTGTTATCGTCATATGCCTCAGTTAAGTCTTCAATATAGTCAGAACTGAGGAAATGATGTAGTCTAGTGAGGAAGACTAAATTGATAGATAGTGCAACCATATAATGAGATTATAAATGCACCACATAATTGTGGTTAATGGTTAAGAGTAATTGCTGTTTTTTCTGGATTTGATGATGGGGTCCAAGTGGACATCTGTATGGAAAAGTGATCAAACATCAATGGTCAGTAAACCCTGCAATAGCCGAGCACCCATACACGTGTAATCACGACACATACCCAAACTGACTTTTTAGAAGAAAGACGGCACTCACCGTGTTCTTCTAAAAAGTTGGATTGTACGTTGTGCTACTAGGCTGGCACCGCCGGGCCTCTGGACTGTTACCTCCCTTGATTGCTGCTGCTCCCGGGAGCTAGCACGCTCCGGTGCCCTGTTCTGCTGTTGATGGTTTACATACCCAAACTGAACCCAGCAAATATTCATTAGCGGTCCTCAGTTGGATGTCCCGGTAAGGCCCAAAACGAAATACTGTCCTCTTAGTGATGGAATCAGGGAACCGTTATAGAGATCTTTTATAGAGACCATTGCTGTTTCATCACTTCTCCTTTTAAAGGTCATTGGATTTATATATAAGTAGACCTCTGTTTATGCTTGAGAGTGAACATAATCCGTTGACTGAGTATGTTTGATGTTAATTCTCTTTCCATCATGACACAACTGGGTGCGAATAGTGCTAGTTGCTCTCTCATGTACCCAGCCTTTTATGGGTCATTGGTCTATATTGATGGTACATTTTTCATCCTTTATGAATCTGGAGTAGTCTAGTCATGGTATACGTGTTTAATTTACAGATACTGCCTAGAGCACCATTGTTACTTCATAAGCCATTAAAGTTTGGAAGGAAATATACCAAAACAAGATGTCCACTTGGACCCTACCATCGAATCCAGAAAAGGTAGCAATTACCATATATACTTGTGTATAACCGCCCTACTTTTGCCCCCAAAACTTGGGAAAACCTACTGACTCGTGTATAAGCCGAGGGTGGACCCCAGCACAGGTATACAGCCCCCAGCAGTGTGGTATACAGCCCCCCCAGTGATATACAGGCCTCCCCAGTGGTAGTATACAGCAGCCTCCCCAGTGGTATATACAGGCCCCAGCAGCATATACAGGCCCCAGCAGTATTACAGCAGCCTCCCCAGTGGTATATACAGGCCCCAGCAGTATATAGAGCAGGCCCAGTGGTACACAGGCCCCAGTGGTATATACAGCAGCCCCAGTGGAATATACAGCAGCCCCAGTGGTATATACAGCAGCCCCAGCAGTATATACAGCAGCCCCAGTGGTATATACAGGCCCCAGCAGTATATAGAGCAGCCCCAGTGGTATATACAGGCCCCAGCAGTATATAGAGCAGCCCCAGTGGTACACAGGCCCCAGCAGTATTTACAGCAGCCCCAGCAGTATATACAGCAGCCCCAGTGGTATATACAGCAGCCCCAGCAGTATATACAGCAGCCCCAGTGATATATACAGGCCCCAGCAGTATATAGAGCAGCTCCAGTGGTACACAGGCCCCAGCAGTATATACAGCAGCCCCAGTGGTATATACAGCAACCCCAGTGGTATACAGGCCCCAGCAGTATATACAGCAGCCCCAGTGGTATATACAGTCACCCCAGTGTATATACAGCAGCCCCAGTGGTATCACAGGCCCAGCAATATATACAGAGCCCCAGTGTTCAGCAGTGTATACAGCAGCCCCAGTGGTATATACAGCACCCCAGTGGTATACAGCAGCCCCAGCAGTATATATAAGCAGCCCCAGTGGTATATACAGCCCCAGCAGTATATACAGCAGCCCCAGTGGTATATACAGCCCCAGTGGTATATACAGCAGCAATAGCACCCAGTGGTATAGATACAGCAGCCCCAGCAGTATATACAGCAGCCCCAGTGGTATATACAGCCCAGCAGTATATACAGCAGCCCAGTGGTATACAGGCCCCAGCAGTATATACAGCAGCCCAGTGGTATATACAGCAGCCCCAGTGGTTATACAGCAGCCCCAGCAGTATATACAGCAGCCCCAGTGTATACAGGCCCCAGTGTATATACAGCAGCCCCAGGGGTATATACAGCAGCCCCAGCGGTATATACACAGTCCCAGTGGTATACAGCCCCAGGGTATACAGCCCCATGGCATACAGGGCCCCCCCTTGCTGCCGCACACCTGTAAAGCAATAGATCATTATACTTATCCCTGTCCTGCCGCTGCCCTGCTCTGACACCGCGCAACTACCGAAACCGCACTTGCCGCGTCTGCCTGCAACTCACCGCAAGCCCCATAGACAATACATGGGGATTGCCGCAAGTGCAGCCTTTGGGCAGAAAATGCGGCAGATGCCGTTTTTGACCAGATCTGCCGCATTTTTTTAAAAACGTCAGTGTGAAAGGCGCCCTATTGTGGTATTATCACACTGTTTTTAAATAAATAAATAAATGTACAAGTTTTACGAGTTATTTCTTTAGTCATTCAATCTATAATATGGTTAACGCCCCCTGTCTTTGTTTCTATGATCTAGTTCCAACAAATAACTTGCTAAATTAAATTTTGTTCATATGGATTCCATTTGTGTAGTGTGGTGTGCGTGGGTTTTTTTTTAAACATTTTTTTATGTCTGTAATAAAATGTATTGTATTTGACAAAAAAGTAGATTTGTTATTGTAGTAATTTATTGCTGTTTTTTTAAAGTTTTTAAAGACGTTTTATTCATTATATAACTTACAGAATTTGTCCATTAAGAAATCATAAATGATCTCTAGAGAACGTTTTTAGTTTTTTTGTTCATTTTTTTCTGTGGCTGGATCATACACAGAGCTGGATGATGGATCTCTCACATGACATGTCTGTAGGGCGACCGTGTGCTGCTTTCAGCACCCATGGAAGTGTTTGTTGTATGGGATTACTTAGGTGTGGTTTACTTTTATGCTGCCAGCTCAGACTTGGGTGAGCCAATTCATACAGAACGAGATCTTTTCCTTGATAATCAAGATACCTGAAATAAATAACACTTTAAAAACTAGGAATTTATGTCAACTCTAACACTCATGCGTATCCTTAACCCATTATTAATCTCCATTACACAGTTTTAGTTTTTTTCATTGGCTTCCATTTTCCAAACAAAATCAAATGTTTCAATATGCATTTCCAGCAGGGGCTGTGGAGTCGGAGTCGTGGAGTCAGAGTTCCATTTTGTTGGAGTCTCAGTCGGATTTAGGGAATTTAAAGGGAACCTGTCACCTGGATCTAAGCCCCTACACTATCACTACCTGTCCCTACACCTTCCTAGCTGCTCCCTATCTATCCCTCTCTGAGCTAAATCCACCCTGTAAAACAGCAGAAAAATAACTTATAACTTACAGCAGTCCCTGAGGCTGGGGACTGAAAAGGCGGCCCCAGGCTCCATTCTGCCCCTCCTCGATGCAGCAGCACACGCCCTGCTGGGCGGTGTTATTCTTTCTTCATCGCACCTCCTCCATTTGGAATCTCCCACCCACTTTACACTGTAAGGTAGCTGTTATGATCGGCACAACAGAAGGCAGTGACTCAGGTATTTACTCACACAGCACACAGTTTATGGCACAGTTCAGGTATTCACAGACTTCCAGGTTCCGGGGCGCAGCCAAGTACAACCTCATACAATCCCAACAGCTGATATAGAAGCTCTGTACCTTCCCCCGGGTAGGCTGTGTTAGGTCAGCACACAACTTTTTCTCTCCTCACCGTCCGCTCATTAGCCTCATGAACGTCCACTCTGAGAGAGCTCACAGGCTGTGTTAAATCTTCAAACAGCTCTCTACACAGCAGCTCCTGCTGCTGTCCTGACACATCTCCACCCCCTCCCCACAGCCCAGGCAGCTCATATCATCTACTATTCACCCGCACACTGGGTGTCCGTGCTTTCAATCAGCACTCAGCTCCAGTAGCAGCTAACCCTGTGTGTACTGCTACCGAGCAGAAGATACAATCTCCCATATTCTGTGTCCTCGGCAGGGGACACATCGAGGTCGCATCACCACAACATGATAGGTGTAAAGCAAGCGGGAGATTCCAAATGGAGGAGGCGGCGATGAAGAACGAATAATATCCCCAGCGGGGCGTGTGCTGCTGCATCGAGGGGCAGAATGGAGCCTGGCGCTGCCTTTTCAGTCCCCAGCCTTAGGGACTTCTGTAAGTTATAAGTTATTTTTCTGTTGTTCTATAGGGCGGATTTAGCTCAGAGAGGGATAGATAGGGAGCAGCTAGGAAGGTGCAAGGACAGGTAGTGATAGTGTAGGGGCTTAGATCCAGGTGACAGGTTCCCTTTAAGAAGTCGGAGTCTGAGTTGAATGTTTGGGTTACTGATTTCACAACCATGGTTTGTGGAGTTGGAGTCGTTGTCTATTTTGGTGGTGTCGAATCTGAGTCGGATTCAGGGACACTGAGGAGTCATATGTTTGGCTTAGTGACTTCACAGACCTGGTGTGGACTCTGAGACGGATTCAGGGAAATTGAGGAGCTGGTGTTGGAGTTGGATGTTTGGCTTACCGACTTCACAGCACTGGTTTCCAGTGTGCTGTGTGTCATATTACCCAGCATGGTGCCCAGTGTATGGCACAGCTAGTAAACAATGCCGTTACATATTACAGGACAAACAAATTCTCAGTAAATTTTTGAAGATCATACTTGCACCAAAATTTGCAGTTTTTTATTCATTTGCCACTCAAACAATACAAGGCACAGTGGGTGGGGTTAACTGGAGGGATTCGGCCACTTTTAGGATTACCAACATATTTTATTTTGGATGGGTGTCATTCCCTTAGTGTTTACGTTGCCTCTTTGCCCCCAAAAGCCGTCGTCCTGCTTTGATGTAGATGACGCCTACTGTATCATCCACATGAAAGAAATCTCGATCCTGCACATTTGTCTTTATTTGTCTGGGCCCGTGAAGGTAGTGCCGCCTGTACTGCCCTAATGCTTCTACAATTGTGCTATGGACAACTTGCTAACACAGTGCTAAGGAGAAAGTAATGTACTATATTAACATCTTCACTTATCAGTCCACCATGTGCACTAACGAAATTCAGCCATGAATATGTATAGTCGAACTCCAGTTGACACATTAATAAAATGGAACCTACTGGGGAAGATCTATCCATCTCTTTCTGTGTATATACACTACCGTTGAAAAGGTTTTGGGGTCACCCAGACAATTTTGTGTTTTCCATGAAAACTCATACTTTTATTTATCAAATGAGTTGCAAAATGAATAGAAAATATCGTCCAGACATTGACAAGGTTAAAATAATGATTTTTATTCGAAATAATAATTTTCTCCTTCAGACTTTTGCTTTTGTCAAAGAATGCTCCCTTTGCAGGAATTGCGTCATTGCAGACCTTTGGGAGTACTTATAATGAAGCGCAGATAGAGATGAGCGCGATTTCTCAAACTAGAGACTCTAATGTACTTGTTTGTTGCTCAGTTGTGCAGCGGGGCCTCCACTTCTCTTCCTACTCTGGTTAGAGCCTGTTTGTGCTCTCCTGTGAAGGGAGTAGTACACACCGTTGTAGGAAATCTTCAGTTTTTGGCAATGTCTCCCATGAATAGCCTTCATTTCTAAGAACAAGAATAGACTGTCACGTTTCACGTGAAAGTTCTCTTTTTCTGGCCATTTTGAGAGTTTCATAGAAGAAACACATGTAATGCTCCAGCTTCTCAAAGGAAGGTCAATTTTATAGCTTCTCTAATCGGCCAAACCGTTTTTAGCTGTGCTAACACACTTGTGCAAGGGTTTTCTAAACCTCCATTAGCCTTCTTACAAAGTTAGCAAACACAATGTACCATTAAAACACTGGAGTGGTGGTTGTTGGAAATGGGCCTCTATGCACCTATCTACCGTAGATATTGCATTAAAAACCAGACGTTTGCAGCTCAAATTGTCATTTACCACATTAACAATGTATAGAGTATTTCTGATTCATTTAATGTTAGCTTCATTAAAAAAAAAAAGTGCTTTTCTGTCAAAAAATTCAGGAAATTTCTAAATGACCCCAAACTTTTGAACGGTAGTGTATAACCAAGTATATTTCAAACACCGATATTCGCTCCGTATACATTGTAGAGGTTAAATATATGCATGATACATGCGACAGGAAACCCTGACTGCACCTTGGCAGGAAATCTAGAATTAACCTAGAGATGTTTTTTGAGGACATAAGCAGTAAACACCACTATTCAATTTCAGCTTTACTAGAAGCCCTCGTAGTTTTATATATATGACCACATACAGCAGATGAAATGAGTACTAAGCAATCACCAAATTTTCTAAGTTAATGTATTTCTAAGGTGCTATTGACATGAACCTCTCACCAAATGTCATTAACAACCCATACAATCTACACAGACAAGAAATCAAAACATTAGATTTCCATAAAGTAAGTTATATGTAATAATGAGAAATGAGACAGGGGAAAGTATTCAACACATGAAGAAAGAGAGGTGCAAAAAACAAAGCTGAAATCCATAGGTAATAGGAAACAATACTGCACCTTACAGAAAAATATCAGCTGGTTCAACAGATGACCTATAAAAAAGGTGCCTCATTACCAGAGTGCCACACAAGAAACCTCTCATAATGGGTAAAACCAGTGAGCTGTCTCAAGATCCTTTGAATCTCTAAACTACTGAAGGCTCCAGTGAGCAATGCTGGGGCCATAATACAGAAGTGGAAAGAACATCATTTCACCATAAAGCGGTCACAACCAGGTGATCCCTGCAAGATTTCACACACAGGTGTGAAAAGAATTATCAAAGGAGTTGTCCAAGAGCCAACGACAACCTGTGGAGAGTACAGAAAAGGCCCTGTCTCACATAACGATATCGTTAGAGAGATCGTTGTAACTGTGACGTTACAACGATCTCTCCAGCGATGTCCTTCTGTGTGACACTTTGCAGCGATCAGGCCCCTGCTGTGAGGCGGATCGCTGCAAAGTGCTCTGGGTCATTTTTTGATTGTTGTTTCCCGCTGCATGTGACAGCGAGAAACCAGCGATCAGCGAGCTCACTGGCTGGTAACCATGGTAAACACCGGGTATCCAGGCAGCGCGCACTGCCTAGATACCCGGTGTTTACCATGATTACCAGCGTCCTCACTGCTTAGCACTGCCTGTAAGCAGGGAGGACGCTGGTAACTATAATGAAAAAGCGGTATCTAGGCAGCGCGCGCAGGGACGCTGACATCGCCTTCAGCGATGTGGGAGGTGGCTCCCATGGCCCTGATCGCTGGGGAGATCTGCCTGTTTGACAACTCCCCAGTGATCAGGTAACAATGCTCCAGCGATCCCGGCAGGTCGTTATCGCTGACGGGATCCTGAAGTGGTCGTTATGTGTGACTGGGCCTAAAGACCTGGAATAACCAGGTACTTATTGTTTTCTATGAAATAATTGTATTACACTGACCCTCCGTGGCCTGTATGCACGTTCCTGTAACCACACTCACAACGCAATACTCCATTGGTGAACAAAAAAAGCATGTTCAAGAGTGTTTAAAGTTTGCTCAACAACATTTAGACCAGTCTGTGAAATATTCGGAAAATAGTCTGGGCAGATTAGACCAAAATGAAACAACTTGGATGCCATAACACACACCATGTTTGGATGCCAAAAGGCCAATCACCCCGAAAGCACCACAGCAGTGACGTTTGGAGGTGGGAACATCAAGGTGTGCCGCTGTTTTTCAGCATACGGCAATGGCAAACTTCATATAATTGAAGGAAGGATGAATGGACAAATGTATCGAGACATTCTTGATAAAAATCTGCTACCTTCCACCAGATGATGAAGATGAAACGAGGGTGGACATTACACAAGACAATGATCCCAAACACACAGACAAGGAAACTCACAATTGGTTTAAGAGAAAGAGAATAAAGCTGCTAGAATGGCCGAGCCGATCACCGGAGCTGAATCCAATAGAGAATGTATGGAAGGAACTGAAGCTCAGAGTTCATAGAAGGATCCACAGGTCCTGCAGGATGTGAAGAGTGTTTGTGTGGAAGAATGGGCCAAAATCCACCAGAGCAATGCAGGACTAGTGTCTCCATACAGGAGGCGTCTGGATCTTCACCACCAACAAAGGCTTTTGTACTATGTGTTATATACATTTCAGTAAGTGTATTCAATACTTTTCTCTGTATCATTTCTCATTATTACACATAATTTATGGACATCTATAGTTTTGTTTATTTTTGTCTGTGTGAATTGGATGGGTTGTTACCGACCTCTGGTGAGAACTTCATGTCATTCTAGTTCATCCCAAAGGTGTTGGATTGGGCTGAGATCTGGGGTTTTTGTGGCCAGTAACGGTTCCTTCACCAAACTCTCCCATCTATTTCTTGATGAATCTTGTGCACTGGGCACAGTCATGGGGAACCGCAAAGGGCCTTCTCCCAACTGTGCCCACAGAGGTAGAAGCTGCTATTGTCCAAAACGTCTTGTGCTGCTGAATAAAGAATAAATGCTGTATATAACTTGATAACAAATGCTTACACTAATATCACATTCAGCTGATGGTGGAATATGTAGAAGGGAAGAAATGTCACGAATGCACTTGTCACACCGGTATTACAGGAGTGCGCTGGTATGGGCGAGCTCTTCACTGTTATGTGACTGAATGGCTGGTGGTGAAGGCAGGCGGCACAGCGTGGGGTCAGATGTTATACACGGGCAGCAATGTGACTCAATGAAAAACGTGAATTGAGATATTAAGACGGTCGTCTGAATACTATTCGCCATATAGTGTAGACCATTCTCACTAGATTGCCATGAAATGAGGCAAGTCATGAAGTGAACATATAAGAAGACCAAATAAGTTAAGCTTATGTTTGAAAGGAGCCTGAACCCCTGTCCAAGTGGCACAATATAATGTGATTTTTCTTAAAGATATATGATAAAAATCTGGCTTCTGGTTGCCACCACTAGGGGGCACACTGCGTTCAGATTTATATCCCATCTACTCCAGTCCATACAAGCTGGATAGAGTTGTCCCTTTCAGCTGGATACCAGTCACAGATTCGAGCCCTTCATCCCACCCAGTCCATCATTAATCAGACTCTTCAAAAAATAAATGTTGGCTTAGTACCATGTATGACTTATACCAGTTCTTATCTTTATCAGATACATCTACAGGTCTACATTTCCTTGTCACTTTCTTGATGTAGACTATTGGTACATTCTGTTTGTTTTTGTCTAAAATTATTTTTCCTGCATCTTCTCTATTTTGCTTCCTTTTTTTTGTTTTACTGATGTTTGGTATAGTTGACACATTCCATGGTTAGCAGCTTTGTTGGTTGACATGAAAATAATTTGTCTGGGTTTACTTAAAGGGAACCAGCCAGCAGGATTTAGGGCTATAAAGTGAGGCCGGTGCCTTACAGGCTCTGGGATACTGAGTGCAATCATTGCTTTATTTGAATGACTCAATGTCTGAATGCAAAGAAAAGTGTTATAAAACTCCTGGAAAACAGGGCAGCAGACGATTGATGTGTGCAGCACTGCGTCACTATGTAGAATTGTTTTTATTTCCTTCTCTGTGTGCATGTCTTTCAGCTGTAAGGCAAACCCTCCCCCCTTATATATACACCAGCCACGTACAGATGAAAGGGAGAGGGGAGGGTTTGGCTTACAACCGAAAGCCATGCCCACAGGGTAGGAAAAAAAATAAACAACTCCACATAGTGATGCAGTGCTGCACACATCAATCATCTTCTGCCCTGTTTTCCAGGAGTTTTATGACACTTTTCTCTTCAATCAAACATGGAATCATTCAAGTAAAGGTATGGTTGCAGTCAGCTTCCCAGTGCCTCTAAGGCAACTGGCTTCACTTTATAGCCCTAAATCCTGCTGGTTGGTTCCCTTTAATACTTAAGGTAATCCTTAGTTTGTCTGGAAAAAAATGACGATCTATCCACATGTTAGGGCATAAAATAATCTGATAGCAGGTTTTTGCTATATAATCTAAAAACAGAATGATGAAGGGGTTAACACAGATTTCAGCGATGTTTCTCTTATCAAGGTCCATGCTGTTGTTTACCTGCAATATTTGTTTGAGCTTCAGGAGATTTCCTTGCTGGACTAGATCAACTAGCGATCAGCCAGCTTAGCATGCACTTTTCTGTGATTATCAGCTCTCTGTCTATAGACATTGTACATACAGAGCCAGGTGTAGGCGGAGGCAACATTCTAAGGTCTGTCGCATGGATAAATCTAAAAACTCTTAATTGTTTCAGAACCGCTGCATTAATCATTTAAGTGATACATGGTTGGATTCAGGATCTTTTTGCCTACTTATGCTGCTTTCAGATGAGGTTGCAAAACCCTGCTGACAGATTCCATCTAAACATACGATCACTGAGGTCACAGATGCTGGGAACGCTACAGAGGTCCAGAGCCTAGAGGAGTTTGAGTCGCAATTACTTTTATTCGATTCCACTTTATTCCTGCTCTAAGATACTGTTGGAAAAGGCCAAGCGCTGTATTCCAGCAGTTCTATAGAGAATGAATGGGGTTGTGTTGTCAACGATCTGTATTTTCACGTTTTAAAGTAATCTGAGCAGTTCTTGCATTAATTTATTCCTGCTGATCCCTGGAGGCCTTCTTTATTTACAAAGGAGGAGACGAGGTGGTGAAGACATCTCCCTTGCCCCGGCCACAAATGTAAGGTCTATAATCAACAGATTTATTAATCTCATGCTTTTGGATTTTCTTTTTTTGTGTAGTAGCAAAGTATGGGGTCCAACCACACTACTCCATACGTGAAATATATTATTCTACATGATTGCATTCGTGAATCCAGCTCTAAATATTTAATGACTGATGGTCAAATGATTTTTTGACCACAGTTGAATAAGTCAAATTTCTCCTCTTTTTCTTTGGCCGCTGTAGATGTAGCTTTAGAGGAGTCAAAAATATTTCTAACCTGAATATATGGGGTCCTAATGTCTGCTAAGTGTGTATGCTCCCAAGGCTCCTATACACACAAGATGAATATTGTCCTTACCCGCTGACCATCTAATTTGGGGGGCGTCCCATCTCTTCCCCGATAGATGTCAGGGATGAGATGTATTCAGAGTGTTTCCGTGGACGATCTTTTTGTTTTCAGTGGAGAGTCTGAGCGCGACTTTCTCATACTCTCCCCATGTTGAACACATGACCTCTCGGCCATGCTGCACGTATGGGGAAGGTCTGGAGATATAGCTGTCTGTCGATAAAATGTTCAGCCAGCAATTATCTCGTGTGTAGAGGCCTCAGGATGGCTAGAATAGATAGCCTGGGTTAGATAAATTGATTCCAGAAGAGTCTGACAAGGGCTTTCCATTAAAAATACACGAATGCTCTGACTAGCTGAGTTATCGTGTGTACATGGGAGTCTGGAACGATAGCTTTCTGTCTAATGAACAATACATAGTCACCTTAAAGGGGTTGTTCCGTTTTCTAAAAGTTAAACCCTGGCAATTATAAAGAAAAAGCTGTGCTGTATTCGCCTTTCCCAGGTCCACAGGCGAGTCTTAGGTACCGTCACACGCTTCAACGTTGAAACGATGTCGGCAACGATATCGCGTGCACGTGGTCGTTGCCGACATCATTGATGAGATGTCACACGTATAGATATCGTGGACAACTCAGCAACGATGTTGTGAGCAGGGATCGTTTGCAAACACCGCGAACGATCCCTGCTTACTGCTGTGAAGGGTGAAGTCGGCCGTGACATCGCTATTGTGGGGTCACACTGAATGATGCCGCAGGTTGCTTAAGTTGAAGTTGACCGGTTTTCCTGCATGCAAGAAAACCTGTCAACTCCGACTTGAACAACTATCGTTGTTGAATCGTGTGTTTACACGCAACAACGATGTCGTTTCAACATCTTTCCTGACGTCACTTTTTGAACGATGTCGGAGAACAATGTTGAAACGTGTAACGGGGGCCTTTACTGCCGTTTCTGGTGTTTGACATTGGATTCATAGAAACATAGAATGATGGAGTTGGAAGGAACCTCCTGGGTTATCTGGTCCAACCCCTGCTCAAAGCAGGATTCACTAAATCATCCCAGACCTATGTCTGTCCAGCCTCTGTGTGACGAGTTCTATTGAAGGGGAATTGGCCACCTCTCGTAGCCGCCTGTTCCACTCGCTGATCACCCTCACTGTCAAAAAGTTTTTTCTAATATCTAATCTGTGTCTCCTCCCATTCAGTTTCATCCCATTGCTTCTAGTTTTATCTTGTGCAAATAGGAATAAAGCTGATGCCTCTACAGTGTGACCGCTCTTGAGATATTTGTAGACAGCTATTAAGTCTCCTCTTAGTACAAGCTAAACATTCCCAAATCCTGGAATCGTTCTTCATAGGACATGGTTTGAAAAACGGTCACCATTCTGGTCACTGTTCACTGAACTTGCTCCAGTTTGTTGATGTCTTTTATAATGTGGTGCCCAGAACTGGACACAGTATTCCATAGATGAGGTCTAACCAAAGAGGAGGAGAGGTGATAATGACTTCACATGATCTAGACTGTATGCTTCTGTTAATACACCCCAGGATTGTGTTTGCCTTTTTTGCTGCTGCATCACACTGTTGACTCATGATGAGTCTGTGATCTATTAGTATTCCCAAGTCTTTTTCACACTTTCTGTTGCTTGGCTTTATTCTAATATAGATGTTATTTTTGTTTTTCTTGCCCAGATGTAGAATTTTGCACTTACTTCTCCCTGGTAAATACCATTCTATTAGTTGCTGCCAGCTTATCTAGATCCTTCTGAATCCTTTCTCTGCCTTCTCTAGTGTTAGTTATGTCTTCTAGCTTTGAATCGTCTGCAAATTGAGGCGCTGACGTCACGTTAACACCAGTCCGTGAGCTGACATCACACACATATATCAGATATATGCTACACACTTACACAGATCTCTCACATATACTATAGATTTAAATACATAAACACACTAAGGTTGGGATGCTGCTGCAACACCTCTTTGGCTCTCCTCCTCCTTGTTTAGCTCTCACTGCTTCCTTTGCGCATCCAGATAGAGCTACCGACTACTCTAAAGTGGAAAGGCTTATTTTTTTGTAATAAAGATATGATATCTCATATATTCACATCTTCTACTGTTGTTCGTTATCATTTGGTTCCTCTGTTGATCAGCCTGTAGTTTATTATGTAAGTCTGTTCTTGTATTCTTTTCGTCTGTAGCTGTTTCCTGGTATCATATGGCATCATTTTTTAACTATAAATACAATAAGGAAGCTGAGAATTCAGACGTATGACTAGCTTGACAAGATTCAGCAAGGTTCTTGTACTTACGAGAATTTCAACATTTTTGTTTTTTTGTCTTATGTCCCAGCTGATGACAATGACACTGGTTCCAATGATATCTGCCAATTATTGATTTAGGATAGAGGTGGTCTGACTTCCTTTTTGTCGTTCCACATTTTTAATAAATAGGAGTCAAGTTCTTCATACACATTACACTAAAGTGCGATAAACGTGCCAATAGCGGTGGGATAGGTCGACAGTCTAATGTGTGTGTGGGGCTTTCCAACTCTTCCCCAACAGATGATGTTGGGAGAGAAGGAACCGGGCTGTTGGATTTCCGGCACTCGATTCTTTAGTTATCTGTGAGATAAGACGCTTTTAGAGAGTCTGGCTGTTGATCTTTCATTGAGAAAACAAAACTACTCCACAAAGATAAGTGTTCATGTATGAGTAATGGTGCCGTCAACAGCACGATCTGGCCAGCGATGTCGGAAGCGATGCGCGGGTGCCCGCTCGGTTCCGACATCGCTGGCCAGCTGTCACACAGCATCGCTGCGGCCGGCGACACCGCAGCGATGCAGGCGGTGACATCGATCTGCAGCAACGCTGCGGTATAGGCTGGATCGCCGCCGACAATCGCTCTGGAGATGTCACACGGCGCGATCCAGCCTTATCGCAGGTCGCAGGTCTACAGTTTACGGTTCTTCCCGTAAACCTGTCAACCTGCGACCAGCGATAAAATGCGGTCATGCTGCTCGTTTACACAGCGCGACGTCGCTAGCGACATCGCGATACGTCACTTTTTCGGCGATGTCGCTAGCGACGTCGGCAGGTGTGACGGCACCTTAAAGGTATCGTCACACTTGGCTATCCCATCAACGATACGACCTACTAGGGATTACTGGTGCGTCGCTATGTGGTCGCTGGTGAGATTTCAAACAGTCAGATCTCACCTGCGACGCAACAACGAGCCGGAATGATATAGAGGTCATTGGGACCCTGTTTCTCAGACCTGTAGTATTGAGGTCATTGGTCCTGTGTCCCTGTCAAACACACCGATGCATGCTGCCAGCGGGACCCTAACGATCAAAAAATGGTCCAGGCGACTCTGACATGACCAGCGATCTCACAGCAGGGGCCTGGTCACTGCTAAGTGTCAAACATAGCGAGGTCGCTGTTGCGTCACTAAACTTGTAACTTAGCAGCGATCTGACTAGCGATCTCGCTTAGTGTGACGGGGGCTTAAGGTGAGGGAAATGCCCTAACATTTGCGAGACAGATATCTAGTGTGTATGGGGATGTCTGGATGGGTTTAGGTTTTACACGAGAGCTGGAGAAGATAGCCGTGTGCCCAATGTTGGAATTTTTGTCTTATGCATATGACTAACTTTAATGATAGGAATTTGCTTTAAAGGGAACTCCGACGAAAAAAAAAATTGTGCTGTCCCTGCTC
The DNA here is from genome assembly GCA_033576535.1 of Allobates femoralis. Lineage (NCBI taxonomy): Eukaryota > Metazoa > Chordata > Amphibia > Anura > Aromobatidae > Allobates > Allobates femoralis. The sequence goes on along the minus strand of JARQOC010000001.1, from coordinate 587,743,943 downwards.
TCCTACATGATGAAGCAGATCTGTCCAATACAGTTCTACAACCCCTGGCAAAAATGATGGAATCACCGGGCTCGGAGGATGTCCATTCAGATCTTTAATGTTGTTGAAAAAAAAAGCAGATCACAGACATGGCACAAAACTAAAGCCTTTTCAAATGGCGACTTTATGGTTTAAGAAACACTAAAAGAAATCAAGATAAAAAATGTGGTAGTCAGTAAGGGTAACTTTTTTCAGACCAAGCAGAGGGAAAAAATTATGGAATCACTCAATTCTGAGAAAAAAAAATTATGGAATCATGAAAAACAAACATACAAAAGAACACTCCAATACATCACTGGTATTTTGTTGCACCAGCTCTGGCTTTTATAACAGCTTGCAGTCTCTGAGGCATGGACTTACTGAGTGACAAACAGTACTCTTCATCAATCTGGCCACAACTTTCTCTGACTGCTGTTGCCAGATCAGCTTTGCAGGTTGGAGCCTTGTCATGGACCATTTACTTCAACTTCCACCAAAGATTTTCAATTGGATTGAGATCCGGATTATTTGCAGGCCATGACATTGACCTTATGTGTCTCCTTTCAAGGAATGTTTTCACAGTTTTTGCTCTATGGCAGGATGCAAGATCATCGTGAAAAAATGATTTAATCATCCCCAAACATCCTTTTTCAATTGATGGGATAAGAAAAGTGTCCAAAACATCAAACTTGGGCATTTATTGAAGATGTAATGACAGCCATCTCCCCAGTGCCTTTACCTGACATGCACCCCGTATCATCAATGACTGGGGAAATTTGCATGTTCTCTTCATGCAGTCTTCTTTATAAATCTCATTGGAACGACACCAAACAAAGTTCCATCATCATCATCATCACCTTGCCCAATGCAGATTCGCGATTCATCACTGAATATGACTTTAATCCAGTCATCCACAGTCCACGATTGCTTTTCCTTAGCTCATTGTAACCTTGTTTTTATCTGTTTAGCTGTTAATGATGGCTTTTGTTTAGCTTTTCTATATGTAAATCCCATTTCCTTTAGGCGGTTTCTTACAGTTTGGTCACAGACGTTCATCCAGTTTCATCCCATTCGTTCCTCACTGTTTTGTTGTGCATTTCCTGTTTTGGAGACATATTACTTTAAGTTTCCGGTCTTGACGCTTTGATGTCTTCCTAGGTCTAACAGTATGTTTCTTTTTAACAACCTTCCCATGTTGTTTGTATTTGGACCATATTTTAGACACAGCTGACTGTGAACAACCAACATCTTTTGCAACATTGCGTGATGATTTACCCTCTTTTAAGAGTTTGATAATCCTTTCCTTTGTTTCAATTGACCTCCCTCGTGTTGGAGCCATGATTCATGTAAGTCCACTTGGTGCAGCAGCTCTCCAAGGTGTGATCACTCCTTTTTAGATGCAGACTAACGAGCAGATCTAATTTGATGCAGGTGTTAGTTTTGGGAATGAAAATTTACAAGGTGATTCCATAATTTTTTCCTCAGAATTGAAGTGATTCCATAATTTTTTCCCTCTGCTTGATCTGAAAAAAGGTACCCTTACTGACTAGCACATTTTTTATCTTGATTTCTTTTAGTGTTTCTTAAAGCCAAGTTGCCATTTGAAATGACTTTAGTTTTGTGCCATGTCTATGATCGGCTTTTTTCTACAACATTAAACAACTGAATGAACATCCTCCAAGCCAGATGATTCCATAATTTTTGCCAGGGGTTTTAGGAACTATAGATCGCTTATAAATCAATAAAATCATATCTGCTCCTCCGCTCTTACCCCTCCTTCAGGGACAGAGACATTTAGCCTCATGCTGCAGAAAGCAGGTTGTGTGTCAGGGGCGTGGACCCTGGGGCTCCAGGGTCATCTTACATTTTACCCCCTCAAACGTCTGTATGGACAGAGGGCATGGCCCCCGGCCAAATGGTCACACTATCCTGCCCCTGATATACATCCTGTGTAATGTATGAACAGGGGCATTCTCCCTTCAAATAGCAACCATGTCACCAAGAAGATATACGTAAATACGTTCTGTGATTTTTTTTTGCTGTACAATGATATGATGATGCATAATGTGTGCTGTCATGTATCGAGCTAGGATCAGAGGCATAGCACTGCATTGGTTGATTCTGCACTGCCGTGGCCTCCCCTGCCCATATTGACTTGGTAGATTCCTGTCCCTAGAAAATTAGCACTATGCATAACTGAATTCTCTGTCCCTGAAGGAAGGGGTGAGTGATGAGGAGCAGATATGATTTTATTGATGTATATGCGACTATAGATTCTAGAACTGTAGTGCCCAGCTCTGCTTCATCATGTAGGAGGGTAGAGACAGTACAAAAATGTTTATCTCTTTGTAGCTCCCCTTTAATGACCTCAGCATGGCAACTGTTTCAAAATGAATAGCAATGCCCAGAGGAGCATACACGGCATTTAAGTCTCCTCATACTGGCATGACAGTCCTAATATGTCACTCTCTAAGAGATACCTTATTTCTTAGATTCCAGTCTTGGCCTCTCACCTAGCCAAATCAGATCTCATACTTTGCACTGATGAGCGAAAAATACCCTGAAATACGTGTCTGTAAATTGAGTTTCTGGTTTGACTTACAGTAATATCCTAGTCCCTATGACAAGGCTCGTTAAGGGTTGATATTGACTTTTAGGATTTGCTACTTCCAGTAGGTGGCACTAGAGTTCAAGTCTACTTCCGGTGCTTTTGAACGGAGCAAGATTTGTCTTGTAACATTTCCACGGTTGTGTTTTCTAACCTTCTGTATCGGTCAAAGGTACCTTTAGATCCCAAAACAAATGGCAAAAATTACCTGTTAAGAAGAAAAAAATAAAAAAGTTAAAGGGGTTGTCCGGCTTTTGCTGTAAGTCATATGAGTATCCAGGTGCAAAATGCTGACAGTTTGTAATATACATCCTGTCAACATTTTGCATAGTAACCCAGATATCACACTATTTGCGGCAGCCAGAGAACGTCCAGTGGGGTGTGTTTGTGTTGGAGCTTTCATGAAATGGAGAACTGCGACGTTAGCCCAGACTCCAACAAACATGCCTTCCTCCCCAGTCTAAGTATACCCGGCCACTCCCAGACTGCTACAGGCCTGCCCCCACCCTAATGTCACCACCCCATTGCACACAGGGTCCCCTGCTCCACTGACACACTGTGCCAATTCGCAGCTGTGAAGGAGATTGGGTACACTGTCAGTGCAGGAGGGACCGCTGCATGTGTGGCGCTCACCTGTAGCTGCTGTCGGTGGAGCAGGTCTGCAGCCTGGGTCACTGTGCCCTGAGATGCTCCTCTCTATATCTCCTGATCAAAGAGCGGGCACAGAGCCGACGGTGCGGTATAGAGAGGACCGGCTCACCAGCTCTGTGCACAGGGGATGTAAGGAGCAGAGAGGAGGCAGCGCCCGGAGCCAGAGGGGGATGATGGACAGCAGGCGGGTGGTTGAGAGCTCGGTAAAGAACACACCCACCGGTCCAAGTAAGTATTCACCCCACTTGGATTTTTTCTCCCTTTTTTAATTCACTATATGGTAACGTTAAAGACGTCATTCAAAATTACCACTTGTCCAGCAAAAAACGAGCCTTCATATGGCTATATTGACGGAAAAATTTAAAAAAAACCTTAAGGTTCTTGGAAGAAGCGGGAAACTGAAAACAGAAAATCTCCCAGGGGTGAAGGGGTTAAATTCATTTATATTTATCGGGAATGACCTACCAGTCAAAGAGGTCGGGGCCGGAAATCTGTCCGGGGACATGGTTCTTGGACTAGTTATTGGAGATACATAGTCCCTGGCTGACATTCTCAGAGGATGTTTCGTACTACAATGTATGAGAGTAAAACATACGACTGCCGATACCTGAGCGTCAGGCGGCATGAATCAGCGCACAGGGGCCCTTTAAGGCGGGTTAGATATAGAAAAAAGGTGTTTGTCCTTATACATGTATATATGTTTATTTTTGTTATATTCAAAAAAGGTTATAAATTGTGATATATTAAAAAAAAAAAAAAATTATTTTTGTTTGTTTTGTGATCTTTAGATGTGATGCCTAATGCCCAAGTCTAAGTGAAAAGGAGAAAATACTGAGATCTGATGTGGATTAATGTAGTGTCCAGTTCTTCCTATTCTACTGAATGACGACTTGGAAAGATTCTTATTGACCGATGGGAATAAAAGGTACGGCGTGCGTTACACTCATGTCTTGTGCTGTGCTCGGTCGCTGTGTTACTGATATGTCAATCCAATGAGACAAACTACTGGAATGACTACATGCGAGCCCCATTGGAGCTTTTGCATTGGGACCCATGAGCTTTAAGTTACGCCACTGGCAAAGCAAAAAAAAGCTAACCTTAAGCCATCATACTACTGTACAAGACCGGTTATTGCCATCCACAAAGTGACAAAGTCAACACTCTTCTGTCCTACTGCTTATTTTGTCCCAGCTGGCCACTACGCCATTCTTATTCAATTTATGACACTGCCTGGTAAAAAATAGCTTTTTGCTTAAAGGGTTTTCTCACAGACAGAGTTAATTTTAAGCTTCATTTTAATAACTCTTGGAATAATAATAATTTCCACAATTGGATGTTTTAAAAAAATATTCCTGTGCTGAGATAATCTTATATATGTGTCCCTGCTATGTACTGTGTAATGGATGTGTCTGACCATACAGGGACATGGTCTGATCATACCACATCTCCTGTGCTGAGATAATCTTACATATGTGTCCCTGCTATGTACTGTGTAATGGATGTGTCTGACCATACAGGGACATGGTCTGAACATGCCAAATCCTAGTTTGGGTAGAAATATGAGTATACGGACATTACAGCACAGGAAAGAGTATACAGCTCTTACAGCACAGGAAAGAGTATACAGCTATTACAGCACGGGAAAGAGTATACAGACATTACAGCACGGGAAAGAGTATACAGACATTACAGCACAGGAAAGAGTATACAGATATTACAGCACAGGAAAGAGTATACAGACATTACAGCACGGGATCATAGATGATTCTTTTTGTGAGGAAAAATATTTCCCTGCCTGTTTTAAAAAAAAATGGTTTTATCTCAAATGTCTGTATACTCTTTCCTGTGCTGTAATGTCTGTATTCTCTTTCCTATGCAGTAATGTCTTTATACTCTTTATAATGCTGTAATATCTTTATATTCTTTCCCATGTTGTAATGTCTATACACTCTTTCCCATACTGTAATATCTGTATACTCTTTAACGTGTTCTAATGTCTGTATGCTCTTCCCCGTGTTGTATTGTGTGTATACTCTTTCCTGTGCAGTAATTGCTGTATACTCTCTTCTGTGCTGTAATGTCTGTATACTCTTTCCTGTGCTGTAATGTCTGTATACTCTTTCCTGTGCTGTAATGTCTGTATACTCTTTCCTGTGCTGTAATGTCTGTATACTCTTTCCTGTACTGTAATGTCTGTATACTCTTTCCTGTGCTGTAATGTCTGTATACTCTTTTCCGTGCTGTAATGTCTGTATAGGAGCCACGTGTACAAGGATGAAAGGAGTGGATGATGAATTGCGCTGCCATCTGGAAATCAATGTCTCAGCAAGTCCCAAGTATCGTAATTCCAAAGATTTTATTATTCTCAACGCGTTTCATGGGCACACTGCCCACTTCTTCAGGAGTTAAAACCATCATTCTTTGCCCCTGAAATGCATTGAGAATAATAAAATTCTTGGAATTATGATACTTAGGACTTGCTGAGACATTGATTTCCTGACAGCAGAGCAATTCTCCATCAACTCCTTTCATCCTTATACACATGGCTCCTTTACTACTTGGGTGGTTCACTGCAGCCTCATACATTTGGATAGTGGTTGTGTCTCACACAACCCTACAAGGTGAGTGGTTTTGATACCATTCCATATAACAGTTTTATCAGATAAGACCCTATTCTGCGCTTGTCTTTCTCCTAGCTCTTAATATCTGTATATTCTTTCCCGTGCTGTAATGTCTGTATACCCTTTCCCGTGCTGTAATATATGTATACTCTTTTCTGTGATGTAATGTCTGTATACTCTTTCCAATGCAGTAATGTCTGTATGCTCTTTCCTGTGCTGTAATATCTGTATACACTTTCCTGTGCTGTAATATCTGTATACTCTTTTCTGTGCTGTAATGTCTGTATTCTTTTTCCTGTTCTGTAATGTCTGTATACTCTTTCCCGTGCTGTAATGTCTGTATACTCTTTTCTGTGCTGTAATATATGTATACTCTTTCCTGTGCTGTAATGTCTGTACACTCTTTCCAATGCTGTAATGTCTGTATACTCTTTCCAATGCTGTAATGTCTGTATACTCTTTCCTGTGATGCAATGTCTGTATACTCTTTCCTGTGATGCAATGTCTGTATACACTTTCCCATGCTGTAATGTCTGCATACTCTTTCCCATACTGAAATGTCTGTATACTCTTTCCTGTACTGTAATGTTTGTATAAGCTTTCCTGTGCTGTAATATCGATATATATTCTTTCCCCTACTGTAATATCTGTATACTCCTTCCCATGCTGTAATGTCTGTATCCTCTTTCCTGTGCTATAATGCTGTATACTCTTTACTGTGCCGTAATGTCTGTATGCTCTGCCCCGTGCAGTAATGTCTGTATACTCTTTTCCATGCTGTAATGTCGGTATACTCTTTCCCGTGCTATAATATCTGTATACTGTTCCCTGTGCTGTAATGTCTGTATACTCTTTTCCTTCCTCCTCGGCCCAGGAGATGTGGTATTATCAGACCATGTCTCTGTACGGTCAGACACATCCATTACACAGTACATAGCAGGGACACATATATAAGATCATCTCAGCACAGGAGATGTGGTGTGATCAGACCATATCCCAGTATGGTCAGACACATCCATTACACAGTACATAGGGGGACACATATATAAGATTATCTCAGCACAGGAGACATGGTGTGATCAGACCATGTCCCTGTATGGTCAGACACATCCATTACACAGTACATAGCAGGGACACATAAGATTATCTCAGCATAGAAGATGTGGTATGATCAGATCATGTTCCTGTACGGTCAGACACATTCATTACGCAGTAAATAGCAGGGACACATATATAAGATTATCTCTGCACAGGAGATGTGGTATGATCAGACCTTGTTCCTGTACGGTCAGACACATCCATTACACAGTACATAGCAGGGACACATATATTAGATTATCTCAGCACAGGAACATTTTCTTTTAAACATCCAATTATTATTCCTAGGTCTATTATTAAAATGAACAAGATCAGATTCCTCATCCGCTGCTGTTATCATTCTCAGGATATGAACAGCTAAAGTTATCTTTTCTCTCTCTCCCCAATTACTTCTCTCTGGAGTCTGAAAATCAGTTTATGAAATAGTAAAATATATGGAATCTTCAGCAACTCTTTCAAAACCATTTTCTAGTATGGATATTGTTGTCTTCCAGCCATAAGTCGTAAAAAAAGTTTATTTGGGTTGTAGCGGATGTTTGTGTGCAGCCACAGAAATATTCCTGAAAATGGTTTAGAATAAAAATAAGTCACGTTTGTCAAATAATTTCACTGGATCAATTAAACCCAATTCTGCCACATTTATATTTAGCATGTTGCTATAACTGTAATACCACCTTCATTGCAGTGCTCATTTCTATTAGATATGAAATAATGTTTTGCCTAAATATTATCATTTGTTCTTTGTTCTTCATGACTAGATCGATTCATCCCATGTTAGATGTTATCGAAAAAGCGAATTACTGTTTAGATCAAATTTGAGGTTTTTTTGCATTTTATATTATATCGTAATAATATAGTAACATAGTTTTTAAGGTTGAACGAAGACTTTAAGTCCATCTAGTTCAACCCATAGCCTAATATGTTGATCCAGAGGAAGGCAAAAAAAACCCATGTGGCAACACTAAGCTCCACATTGGGGAACACAATTCCTTCCTGACTCCAGATATGGCAATCAGACTAGATCCCTGGATCAACGCCCTATCATCACCTATGTATCACAATTTTTTATTTTGACATTATCCTGAAGTCTTGCAGTTTTTACCCTCAAGCGACCATTAGTCTGATACTTCCTGTTCTGTAGCTCAGACAGGCTATGACTGCTAACACCTATAAATAATTCACGCAGGAGCCAGGAGTCAGTGGTGTAACTTTGAGCTATTGGGCCCCAATGTGAAAGCTCCAGCGGGGCCCACAATTACTTCCAAACTGTTGTAGTTATGTCCCTGGTCATAGCTCATAAGAATGAAGGAAAAAACCAGTACACCTGTTCCTTTTATGCCCAGATAATGCAGTCTCAGCCATAATAAAAAAGAAAAACTGCACCAAAAAAAAGTTACATAATTTTGCAAGAAACAGACAAGTAGACAAAAAAACCACAGTCTAGTTTACACGTGTCGAGGCTACATGCCTCTTAAAGGGACACTATCACCAGGTTTTTGCCATCTCATCTGACAGCAGCATAATGTAGAGACATAGACCCTGATTCCAGAGATATGTCACTTACTGGGCTGCTCAGTGTAGTTTTCATAAAATCACTGTTCAGTCAGTTGGAGATTTAGGGCCCTTTCACATCAGCGGTATTTTCAAATCGCGGCAGATGCGGTGAAAAAAACGCATCTGCCGCGATTACCGCATACCGGCTGCTCTTGCGGCGCGGTTGCGGTAAACGCTATACTACGTATAGGCGGACTTGCGGCAGGTGCGGCAAGTGCGGTTTTGACACTTGCGGCAGGTGCGGCCGCGAAAAAAAATACTGTCAGCCGCGGTTTTTTTCGCGGCCGCACCTGCCGCAAGTGCCAAAACCGCACTTGCCGCACCTGCCGCAATTCCGCCTATACATAGTATGACGTTTACCGCAACCGCGCCGCAAGTGCAGCCGATATGCGGTAATCGCGGCAGATGCGGTTTTTTCACCGCATCTGCCGCAAATTTCAAAAACCGCTGATGTGAAAGGGCCCTAACATTGTAGGACTAATCAAATAGTCCAGCATAGTCATTTACTGCTAAATCTGAAGTAGAGAAAACAGTAATTTTATCAAAGTGATGGCAAGCAGCTCAGTAAGTGACACATCGCTGGAATCAGGGTCTCTATCTCTACATTATGCTGCTGTCAGATGGGATGGCAAAAACCTGGTGACAGTGTCCCTTTAATCACATGCAGCCTCAAAATGCGTAAACCGGACTTTTTTGTCTGCTTGTCTGTCTGTGTTTTGCAAAAAAAAATTTCAGTGCTAGATGTTTAATTATGGCATGGTCATAGCTCAGACATTGTCTACTTCTAAGGTCCATCTGGCCAATAATACAGCAATCACATGCCATACATCATTCATATGACCGCTGCAGACAATCGCGGTCCTCATAGATAAGCAGGTATGGCACATGACCACTAGATCCAGAGATTGGCTGTCACATGAATGATCAATGGGATGTGATAGCTGTAGAAGAGCAGTGGATCGAAGAGGTGAGTATAGGTATTTTTCTGTTCTTTGATATTTTTCCATACTAGTGCTGCTGATTAATTATAGTAAATTGATAAGGAAATATTCTTGTTTTGTTTGCAGATGGATGGATTTTCTACCCAATGGCTCCACTATCCAATGTGGTCTAAGTCTCTTCTATTTGGAGATCTGTCATCCTTGTAACTAGAAGAATCGCTTCTTCCACCTAAATGGGCGCGCTCAATACATAACTGCACACTTAATTACTCCTCATCTCTCAGAGACCTTCTTCTACATGGGTACTGCTCCTACCAGAACTGGTTACGCCGGACACAATGGAAGAGCAGCAGATGTACAAGACGCCGCTCGTATCCCTCAGCAGCAATAGTTTATACTATCAGCAAATGCAGAATCCGGCAAGCAGCCAAGTGCTCAACCACAGCTGCGACTCTCTGGACATGAACGTCTCCGAGTCGTCTTCATCCTCTCCTCGCTCATCCCAAGACTCCCGAGACATCACGATAAATTCTGAAGCTAAAAATGCTGCACAGGTCGAGGCATCCAGAAATTGGTCACATATAGGCAATCACACTCAGGAGGGGAATAATATCAATTGCTATGACCAAAGCTTACAATGGAACTCGCAGTTGCAAACCGATTCCGCATCTGGCGCCTACCAGATGTCTTACTATCCCGAACTTGATAACTGTCCGAAAGTGACCAGCAGAGCTTTATATAAGCTGGATTCGTTCACGCAGGTATTTTCTAAGCAGAACTTAAGAATCCACGCCATGGCTCAGGGCTTACCAGAACAGTCGCTAACAGACTGTGACAGTACTCTCAGGCAGCTGCTGTCAGTCAAATCAGCTGGCGAGCAGCAAGTGCAACCTGCCACTATGGACAGGTATCCTCAGGTCTCTCAACATATGCATCAAAGCCTACCAAACCAACAGCAAAAGCATCACCTGCCGCCCGCGCAGCAATCACAGTCGCATTTTTACTATGATTACTTCCAAATGCAGCCGGAGCCATTAATGCAGCAGGGGCAGCAGTACGGACAGCAAGTGCAGTCAAATCAAGCAGTGCAGCAAACACGCTACTACATGCAGCATCTTCAGCCAGAACAACATCGACTCTTACATCAGGCAATACAGCAGCAGGGTCCTTTTTCTAGTCAGTCGGATTTTTACCAAATTCAGCCCACAGGGCAAGAAATGCATCACAACGTTTCACAATCACATCACCATCATGGGCAAGCACAGCAGCAGCAACAAGCGGCATACCACAGCTCCAGAGCCGAGCATTACACCCCAAATCAATCCCACGATATGCAGCTGATACAGCTGGGCTCGGTGCCGCCGTACATGTTTCAGAACGCTTCAGCAGTCAGAAATTCTTATAAATCAAATGTATCCCCACAGCTAACCCTTCATCAGGATCTCAGCCTTCAAAAGCCATATAAAAATGAAGCTCAGCCGCAGGTGCTCATGGACAGATCTGGGGGGCTAGCAAATACTGACAACCTAAATAACTATAGTCAGGACAATTTGGGAAATATGGCGGACAGTGCACCTGAACGACATGCTTTAACACAGGATACCTCCTACTTGCTTAATAATCAAAGTGCACTTCATTCTCCAAGTACAGTGTGGCCACAGGTAGCGTGATTATCAATGATGTGATGGTGTAACTATATTACTGTGATTGTCTTACTGGTTACAGTTTGTTTAGCTTGCAAAGACAAAAGTGAAGCATTACCTTGCAAGGCTTACCGACAGCCTAAAGGTTCTAAAAGCCCCGTTACACTGCACGACATCGTTAACTGTCGCTGATACGTCACGGGTTTGGAGTCGTTCAAGCGACATCGTTAGGGCATCGTTGCGTGTGACACCGAGATTCAACTACGATAGGTTATTGGATCGCTGATCGCAGGTTTGAGAACATGTTCACAAATCACACGATCCACAATCAGCCAACCTCGTATATCATTCTGTGTGACTCCGCGATAACGATGTCGTTGACGACTTCGCCCTTTCACAGCAATGAGCAGGTATCGTTCGCTGGGTTGTGCGAACGATACCTGCTCACAACATTGTTGGTGCGTCGTCCACGATATCTAGACGTGTGACATCTCACCAATGATGTCAAAACAATGTCGGAAACGAACGCACGCCCACGAGGTCGTTGCCGACATCGTTCCAACGTTGTGCCGTGTAATGATACCTTAAGACTACCATCATTCTTTGTTGATGGTAAGGTCTAATGGGGCCGTCACACACGTCAACGTCGTCAGCGATCTGATCGCTGACGACATTGACGGATGATCGCTGGTGAGCTGTTACACAGGCAGACTCACCAGCGATCATTTTACCAGCGACATCGTGGAAATGATTTCTATATCGTTTCCACAATGTCTGCAGGCTGGTATCCAGGGTAAACTGCGGGTAAATAGGCAGCGCGCGCTGCCTAGATACCCGATGTATACCTTGGTTACCAGCCTTCTCCACTCACTGGCTGGTATCTAAGGTACACAGCGGGTAACTAGGGACCCTAGTTACCCGCTGTGTACCTTAGATACCAGCCGGTGAGTGGAGAAGGCTGATAACTAAGGTATACATCGGGTATCTAGGCAGCGCGCGCTACCTAGTTACCCGCAGTTTCCCCTGGATACCAGCACTTCCTGAGAGGCGCTGCGAGCTGGCTGATCGCTCGTCCCGGTGTCACACGCAGTGATGCTGCGTGTCCACCGGGCGACCGTCGTCAGGTTTTAGAGCAGGTTCTAAAACCTGATGACCATCAACCAGCGATTTATCGCTGGTTGATGCGCCCTGCACACGTGTCAATATCGCTGCAACGTCACGTGCAGCAGGGATATTGACAGCGATATTGACATGTGTGACGGCCCCATAACATTGCGTTCAGAGGTAAATCATAGCTCTATCTCATTGATCTTTAAATTATCTGCAAATGACCACAAATCCTCCTCTTGTCCCAACCAAAGCATAAGGATGTCATCAATGTATCTGACCCTGAGGCTGATATGTGCGTGCCACCATTTATTACCCCCTAAATACAATTGTTTCCCCCACTAGCCCAGGAATAAATTAACATATGTGGGGGCACAGGTGCTTCCATAACTGTACCCCTAAAATGGTGGAAGTAATTTTTGTCAAAAATGAAGTAGTTATTGAAAGGACAAAAATGGGTTGTTCCTTAATAAAAAATACTATTTTCTAGACATTACATTGCTCTGGTATTAAGAAAATATTTTACTGCTGTGATGCCGGGATTATGAGGAATGTTACTGTTACTGGAGTCTGAAATGATGTTTTTCTCCATTTAAATACCCTCCAATTGGGCATGTTAATGTGATGTATTCCTTAAGCGGCCGTCACACGCTTCAATGGTGAGAGCGATATTGTTAGCGATCACGTGCACGCGCGATCGCTAACAATATCGTTCACATCGTTGGTGAGCTGTCACACAGACAGACTCACCAGCGATGTGGAGCCGCGAGATCGTTGGTAACTATGGTACACATCGGGTTACTAGGCGCCGCGCGGCGCTTAGTAACCCGACGTTTACCATAGATACCATCTCCCAGCATAGGCTCTGCCGCTGGGAGATCGTTCATCGTGGTGTCAAATACCACAATGAGGCAGATTGTTCAAGCGTTTATCGCTTGATATGAGCTCCGGCTCACAAATCTGCGATCTAACAATCAAGCGATTTTACAGTGTAAAATCGCTTGATTACACGTAGCGATGCACAAACGATATCGCTTAGCGATCAAAAAGCAGATCACTTAAGCGATATTGTGCAGGAAATTGATGTGTGTGACGGCCGCCTTAGGGATGGTGGGTAACAAATGAGTTTAGAATCTTGTCTATATATATTCTACTATTCTGGAAGATGGAGTAAATGTTATAGACCATTGGATGTCCTTAGGGGATGCAGGCCTTTATGGATTTTTGGAAGGACATATAAAGAGGGTATAGTAGGTAAACCAGGTATTAAATATTTTACTTATCGTTAGAAATAAGATTCCTCTCTTTTAGCCTTATTTAAGATGCCCAAAAGTTCCTCAGTATAGATCAGGGGCGGACCTACCGTTGTGCAGCTGGTTCAGCTGCATCAGGGCCTCGACCAGCTAGGGGGCCCCTCAAGCCTGCAGGGGGGCCCCCAGCCGACCCCCGTAACCCGATGCTTCCCTTGCCTTATCCCCTTATCCCGCCCCTCCTCTCCTCTGCCCCACTGCCTCCCCGGTTCCCAGGAATGCATGAATTCGGCGCAGCTCAGCGCAGGTAGGTCCAAATAGAATAATATCCTTGACCCAGTTAAAATAATGGTATGAGTTTGCGGGTACTCCATATTCATCCTTTATTAGTACCTGGGAAGATGAATTTATAAACTGACCCTGACTCATTAATGCCTTTTAATTAGACCGTAGCTCATGCGGGTCCCCTGTTCTAACAAAGAGGAATGTGATGTGGAGGCAGTAGATGGTGACATTGATCTTGTAGTTTGTATTCCTCTATATGTCCCCCTCTGTCTGGATTGTTTCCTCTGTCCACGCCATCCTGATTGAAAGGGTCTGCCTCTAATATGTAACCTATTTCTGTTACCATTTCCAACATAAAAAGGTCCAGCACCTTCTGGTTTAGAACTTTGATTTTATTCACATCATTGTTAATGAAAGGACATTGTCTTCACAAACATCAGCGACATATGGCAATGAGGCAGGGTAAACCCATAGTACAGGTTTACGCGTTTCGAAGCCTAAGCTTCTTAATCATAACCTTTGGAATAAAATCAAGTTCTTAACCAGAACGTGCTGGACCTCTTTAAGTTGGAGAGTGTGTCTTGGATTTCCTCCACACACAAAAGGGACAGGTGAGCTGGATTACCAATATCTTTATCGCTATCACCAATTTCTGTCCTCTCAGTATCAGATTTATCAGTGTCTGATGTGGATATGTCTATAGGTTTTGTAGATGTAAAGTCATAAGCTTGATCGTCTTTAAATTCCCCAAGATCTCCAACAAATTGTGTCTCTTTATGTTCTTTAAAGACCGATCGGAACTTCTCCACCAAGGTTTGTAGGTTATTCTCAATATATGAATTTACTAGGACAATAATTTACATTATTGTATCTTCTAGTTAATAGGTGGTCTATTAGTACTTGGTAGAACGATGTCAACTTGGTCAAATGGTGTCCCTCCATTGTACCCTTTGGATAAAACCTGCGTGTTCTCTTTTCCTGGAGTGCCTCCGCAGGATATATGAAGTTTTACGCAGTTATTATTGAAATCAATGTGCTGTATTTTTAGTGGAAGGAGACCTATGGTCCATGGGTCATGTCTGGTATTGGAGATATTCGAGCCGCAGTACCGGACACCTGCCACAACTTTGTGCAGAGCTTCAAAATAAAGAGGAATCATAAGTCTTGTGTTTTTTTTATAATGCATCATATCTCTAATACATTTGCTACGGCTATTTTATCCTTGCATGTAAATGGTTCTCTTCTCTTTTTTGTAGCAGGTACCCGATGGTAAAGTCCAGACTATTTCTCCAGACAACAGGTACATTCAGAGTGCACCACATGTTAATGCTATAGGAGTTTTGGGTCCTTATCTCATGTATACAAATGATGTAAATGACACATGTATATGACAGATATTTTGCACTTGGGCCCAATCATGTGTATTGTACATATAATAATACCTGTGCCTATAATACTGGTTTCTTATTATTTGGCTGAAGGACATTTGGGCCTCTGGTGGCATAAAGATCCTGATGTGATTGCCGCTTTTGCTTCCTTTTATAGTTAGGCTTATATATCATAAGAATCCTATATAAAATATGTGGTTCAAAAAAGTATGCGGTGAGCAGACCCATCACAAATGTCATTATTTCTTTTTTTTAATTTTTGGATAATATATTAGCAAGTTCTTCCTGGACGAGTCTAAAAGCCGACTCATGTGCTCCGTCTGCTTCAAGGAATTTAGGAGCCTTCCGGCACTGAATGGCCACTTGAGGTCACACAGTGGGGTGCGAACCACAGCAGCCCCAAAACAACAGGTAAGATTATGTAGCTTCTATAGCACAATGAACAGCTCACTAATATCTTTTTTCTAATTTCATCTTCTGGCAATAAATGAGGCTTGCTGTTCTGTGCTTTGCTTTCTGTAACGCCATTGTATGCTTGCAACTACAGTACTGTGCACAAGTTTTAAGGCCTCGTTACACTTAGCGACGCACCAGCGATCTTGACCTGGTAGGGATCGCTGGAGCGTCGCTATGTGGTCGCTAGTGAGATGTCAAACAGTCAGGTTTCACCAGCGACGCAGCTACGATACGGCGGTCATTGGAACCCTGTCACTCAGACGTGTATTATTGAGGTCGTTGGTCATTTTCCCTGTCAAACACACTGATGCATACTGCCCAGCGGGAGGCCGACGATCAGAAATGGTCCAGGACTTTCCAACACGATCGACGATCTTACAACGGGGGCCCGGTCGCTGCTAAGTGTCACACATAGCGAGATCGCTGGCCAGATCGCTGTTGCGCCACAAAAACTGTGAGGTATCAGCGATCTCGCTTAGTGTGACAGGGGCTTTAGGCAGTGTAGAAAAAAATTACTGAAGAGTAAGAATGCTTCCAAAAACAGAAGTGTTAATGGTTTATTTTTCTCAGTTAACAAATGCACAGTGAATGATCAAAAGAGAAATCTAAATTTAATGTATATTTGGTGTGACCACCCTTATCTATCAGAACATCAACAAGTCAGGCATCTGATTGGCTCCAAATGTATTCTGCAGAATAAACACATACAAACAATGTCATTATCCACAGCTTAATAAAAAAGGAGAATAAGGAGTCCTCAAAGCGACGATATGGCCGCCACGGACACCTGGACATCATCCAGTATGTTTGGGATTACATGAAGGATTTGCAAAAGCCCTACATCTATAGAGGATCTGTGGTTAGTTCACCAAGATGTTTGGTGAGTTCCTTCAAAAACTGTTAGGGGTACTTCACACACAGCAACATCGCTAACAATGTCACTGAAACGTCACAGGAGATGTAACGTAGCAGTGACCTAGCCAGCGACCTCGCTGTGTGTGACACGCATCAGCGATCTGGACCCTGCTGTGAGATCGTTGATCGTTACAAATCGTTCAGGACCAATTTT
This sequence comes from Allobates femoralis, assembly GCA_033576535.1. Taxonomy (NCBI): domain Eukaryota; kingdom Metazoa; phylum Chordata; class Amphibia; order Anura; family Aromobatidae; genus Allobates; species Allobates femoralis. The sequence continues at coordinate 587,727,254 of JARQOC010000001.1, read as the reverse complement.
TGGTCGTCATGCTACTGCAGGCCAGGGTGCATTGGTGTGTTTGACACCTTAACGACGACATCGTTAGCGACTGTGAACCCGGCTTTTGCGTTGCCTTTCCCGCCCCCTCAGCTCCAATTGTTGCCCACTGCTGCATTCTGATTGGGCGGCTTTGACTGAAAAGAAGGCAACTTAGTAGCGTTTCCGTCCTTTGTTCCATAGCTACTTTGTTCCTCAGTGTGCTGGTTTGCATATCATAGTAGAGAGACAACGTCTATACGGTAGGCATCATTTGGGGTATCAAACTATGATCTTTGTAGCGTTTCCATTTTTACTTCTATGACGTTATCTGCAATCGACCAATCAGAACACACTAGTGAGCACCAATCGGAGCTTAGGGGGCTTCAGTATTAAACACCACGCCCCTAACATAGGTGTGAGTCGTCAAATTAGCTGCTGTGTGACACATCTCCAACGACCAGCGAGGTCGTTATACGGGTCTGTATCGTTGCTGCGTCATTGAGCAGATCTGCCTGTTTGACTGCTCACCAGTGACCGTGTAGCGACGCACCAGCGATCCCAGGTCGGATCGTGGTCGTGATCACTGGAAAGTTGCGGCGTGTAAGAGGGCCCTTAGTGTAACTAGAATAATTGAGGCTTTAAAGGTAGTTTAAAGGCAAAGTGCGGTTACTCACTATTTTGATTTAGATTTCTGTTTTCTTCATTCACTTTGCATTTTGGTAATTGAGAAAAATAAACCCTTAACACTTCTATTTCTGGGTGCAACCGCTCAAATATTTTGTACTGTACACTAAGCTACTGGTTAACATCCAGTCAAGTATCTTTTTAATCCTGTATATAGTGTAAGGTTCAAGCTGTAAAGGTCCTGGATGGGAGGTATACCTCACCGGCGTGGCAAGACTTGGTGATGTAGGACCTGAAGAAGCAGGCTCCAGCACATATAGTCCTGAGAGGTATTTTTTAATGCACCTGTATTTTGGGTCCAGGCTTTAGGAATGACCAGAAGAACTGGGTGGGACTGATCATTCCATACCTCCATGCTTTGTAGCTCATTTAAAAGTCATCTGAGCTGCCTCAGAAGTGGTCTGTGTGTACAGATGGAAAGAACGTTTGTGCTGGTCAGTCCTGATTAGAGTTGGAATAAATGCTGTTATCTGAACCTGTTATTCTGGCCTGGAAGCTACAGAGAACTCTTGAACTACTGTCGTTTCTGTCCCACGTGCCAGCTAACCATCTGGTGGCCGACTTCTGCAGTACCCTATATCCATTGCCCAGATACGTTGGGTTGGGTGCAGTTTTGTCCCAAAAGATTAATTTGAATGAGCCCCTATGTCATGTACCCAAATCGGAAGATGTCCACATGTGAGAAGAATTACTCCATAGTGGAGAAAGAATGCCTGGCCGTAAATTGTGCATCGGACACTCTTAGATACTATTTGTTAGGCAGAATATTTAGGTTCGTATCAGGCCAAGCTCTGGTGAGGTGGATAAAGGAGAAGGGGAACAATGACTGAGTGACCCGGTGGTTTCTTGCCTCTTCAGGACTTTAACTATAAGGAAGAGCATAGTCCTGCTGAGCAACACAGGAATGCAGATGTCCTGTCAAGGGTGCATTTTATGTTTGCAGAACGTGCCAAGCCTCCAGCTTTGGGCAGAGGAGGGGTATGTAGGGTTGTATCCAGACTGGTCTTGGTTGGGAGGTATGTGTCACCAATGTGGCAGTGATGTAGGACTTGGAGAAGCAGGCCTCATCACATATAGCACTGAGAGGTGTTTTTTTTTTTTTTTAATCAGATAGATTTTTATTCAAAATACAAAATGAAAATATTACATACACCACAATCAGCATATTCACAATATAAGGTATTTCAATCAGTTTATAACCCGCAGTCCCACCCCCTCCTAATCAGCGTACATTCCCCCCCCTATATAGCATTGAGCGCATAATTACATATGTGCATTTAAGTGCAGCTGTAACCAATATATCACTACAGGCGGATAGAGTCAACGTCATTCCCTTTATAACTATTCAATTTAGCCATACTGCAACCATGGTGACCATATCTTCTCAAAAAATTGAATTCTCCCTCTCTTGTTATAGACTCCTCTTTCCAGTCCAATCATTTGGTTAACACAAGATATAAACTCCCCTCTAGTTGGTGGATCTTGCTGTATCCATCGTCTGGCGATCAGTTTACGCGCCACATATAATAATTTAGCCAAAGCAGTTTTAAATACATTATCAATCACCACTTCCTCTACGTATCCCAATAAGCAAACCAGTGGTTCCCTGGGTATGACACATCTATAAGCGCCCTCTATTCTGTTAAGAACTGTGATCCAAAAGACTGATAGTCTGGGGCAGGACCACATCATGTGAAAAATACCCGCCTCTTCTCCCATGCATCGTGGACACACAGAGTCAGGTCGCAGACCCATCTTGAATAGCAGTATCGGGGATCTATACACCCTATGTATTACATACAGGTGAGACAATCTGGCCGGTTCGCTCAAGACAGCTGAGGCACTCCCTCCAACACACTTTCCCAAACCTCATCAGTGATGTGTCCCACTTCTCTTTCCCACTTAGTCTTAGTTCTAATCGGGTGTTTGAGTAAGAAAGAGTGCAGTAGATCCTTGTATGCGCTGGAGATGACCCCCCTCGAGAGGCCACCACCACAGACGTACTCCAAAACTAAATCTGTCTGCAACGACAGGCTTTCTTTTGCATTTTGCGCCAAAATGGCGTGTTTTAGTTGTCCGTAGTGGTACCACTCAGAGGGAGACAATCCAAACTCTTCTCTCAACTGCGCGAAGGGTTTCAATTCCCGTTGAGTAAGGATCTGAGACATATATATGATACCTTTTCGTACCCATTCCACTAAGGTACCTATTTTTTCAATCTCTGGCATGTTACTATTCTCCCATATTGGTGTAAATTTAGTCATCTTTGTAACTCCTCTCATCTGTTTAATCTTAGTCCAGACCCTGTTCACAAGATCCAGGGTGGGATATAACCTCCCCAATCGGCGGAATGAGCCATCCTCCAACCCCATCACCAAAGGAGACCTATCCAATATGTACTCCACTACTCTCTGGATCGGAGCCACTATGTCCTGATCTACCCAGCCCCGTAGGTGTTGGCTCTGTGCCGCCAAGAAATATATTCCCGGATTTGGTAATGCTAGTCCACCGTCGTCCTTTGGTCTCTGCAAGATCTCTAGTCTAAGTCTCGGTTGTTTTTTCCCCCATACCAAGTCTCTGAATAAGGAGTTAACCCCTTTAAAATGACCCTGGGGAATCCATACTGGTGCGTTGTGAACCACATAGAGCACCTTCGGCATCAGCACCATTTTTTTTTTTTCCAAATAATTTTTATTCAGGTTTTTCAACATATAACAAAATAAAACCAGCCATTTCCAAATTTAGTTTCCATTTTACAATTTACAGTTGAAAATCTTCTTAAATTATAAACTTTAAAATGTAAATATTCCCAACTCCCTTTACCCCATCTCCTCCCACCCTCTCCAGAAGACCAAAATAACCGCTCACATTCATGTAATTTCTATAATCTCTTTGTAGTATACGTTATCCATTATTTCGTCAGTACGCCTCTCCTTCCCCTTACCTGCCTCCTCCGAGACTTCCCATCCAGACTAAAGGCCAATCTGTTCCCCTTTTCTTTTAAATATGTATTCGTTCAGTCTACGAGTTTCAATATCCCTAGAGTACCTCCCAGGTCTTCCAGGCAATACCATGATGTGTTGCGAAACGGTTTCACCACTCGTTTGATATCCTCACTAGGTAATTGTGTAATGATAAATTTGCGCCATCTCTTGAAGAATTTCTCTGTCTCCCTCTCTTTCGCCTTTTCTGCTGTTGTTTGTTCCAACCTCATCGTATGAGACAATCTCTGTACCACCTCCCTCAGCGGTAGTTGCCCGTTATTTATCCAGTGTTTTAGTATTACCTGCTTCGTTATTAGTGCCGTGATATGGAAAATGGGAATTCCCTCCCTCCCCAGTCTCGTTCCTTCCAAGTCATGAAAGAGCCAAGTCTCTGGTGTTATCGGTATTTCCACTCCCACCATTTCCCTCATTAGCTCCTTCACCCTCTCCCACAATTTTCGCGACTCCCTACATTCCCATAAACCGTGGTACATATCTGTTCTTGTGAGATCACACTTTGGACATTTAGGGATTCTATCTGGATATGTTGCCGTAGGATTTAGGTTGAAACCCAATATGCCCCTGTGCATGATTCTAAAATACGCGTCCCTCCCCTTTCATTTATAACGTATTTCCGCAATTCACACCAACCTTTCTTAATTGTGTCACCGATACCTTCGTCTTGTAATTGTCTCTCCCATCCCCCAAATATTTTTTCCGGTCCCGGAGGAAGCACCACCCCTCGTATTTTTGCATATATTGTGGATACCGAGACCTCATTCCCTCCCAAGGCCATTAGTTCATCCCACGCATTCCTGATATATTCAGCCTCAACTCCAATCAAAGACTGCATGATATGATGTTTGACCTGTAAATACTGGAGCCACTGGGATCTCGGCAATCCATATTTCTCCATAAGTTCCTCTCCTCTTAACCACCTGGTCTCCTCCGGGTGCAATAAGTCTCCCACTGTCTTAATTCCTCCCTCCCTCCAGGCTGCGTAAAGTTTGTTGCTCCCTCCCTGGGGAAACTCTGGGTGCGTCCACAGATCTAAATATTTTGATATTTTCCACGGCAGCCGCATCTTTTTCCGTACTGCCTTCCAAGTGGCTATAGTGTCACGGAACACCGCTGTATTTTTTATGTTTTGTGGCATCCCCGTCCCCGAAGTATGGAGCAAGGAAACCAAACTCCAGGGCTTACACATGGTTGTTTCCACTTGATAATCCGAGAATCTACTCGTCCCCCTCATCCAGTCCAATATATGTCGTGTCAGGCAGGCAATGTTGTAACCTCTAACATTCGGAAACCCCAAACCTCCCTCCTCCTTTGCAGTCATTAGTGTCTTCAACCTGATCCGTCCTCTCCTTTTCCTCCAAATGAATGCCGAGAACATTCTATTCAACCTGTCCACGTCTTTATGGCGTAACAGTAATGGTAAGGTCTGCAGCGGGTAAAGTAGTTTAGGAAAACTCACCATTTTGATCAAGTGGCATCTCCCCAACAGTGATAATGGCAAATTGCTCCATCTTTCCAGCTCCTTCTGGATTTTATTAATTAAGGGGTCATAATTCATGTGATAAATCTCATCTATAGTTCTCGCGATATGTATCCCCAAGTATTTCACGGACCTTTTGGCTATGGGGATTCCACACATCTGCGTCTCCAACTCATTTTCGCCCGGTCTCCCGGAATTCTCCCTTAAAAACAATATGTTACATTTAGCCCTATTAAGTTTGAATCCCGAGAAAACACCAAATTCCCCCAATTGATCCATTACTTTTGGTAAATCCTTATGAGGATTAGCTAAGTACAGGACTACATCATCTGCAAAGAGATTAATCCTTTGCTCTCCCTCCCCCAATTGGATTCCTTCAAATGATCCCCCCTGCAGAAGTGACCTGGACAAAGGTTCAATTGCTAAATCAAAAAGCAAAGGTGATAAAGGACATCCTTGTCTAGTACCTCTACCTAAGTTGAATGTGTGAGAAAGAAACCCAGGGATACTAATCCTTGCCTTAGGATTTCGATATAAACTCTTCAAGAACTCCCTGAATGGCCCCTGCATTCCAATGTTGTCCAACACTAGATCCAGCCATGGCCACCTAACATTGTCAAATGCCTTTTCGGCGTCTAGTGTGACCATGGCTGGATCTCCCCTCTCTCCTCCTCTCCTTCCTCTTAGTACATCTATTACCAGTAAGGCCTTCCTCACATTTCCCACCGCGGACCTCCCCTTTACAAAGCCTGCCTGTTGTCTTCCAATCAATGAAGGTAACACCTCCGCCAGCCTATTGGCCATAATTTTAGATATCAACTTCAGGTCTAAGTTTATCAATGATATAGGGCGATATCCTCCCGGATCATCTGTCAATTTATCTGATTTTGGAAGCAATTTAATATGGGCTATATTCATCTGCTCCGGGACATCTCCACCTCCCAGAAAGGATTTATACAATGTTTTTAGATGTGGTGCCACCTGTTCTTTTAATGACTTGTAGAATCCCCCACTGAATCCATCCGGACCCGGAGCTTTATCTGTATTCAGATTTTGTATGGCCTCAAGGATTTCCGGCACCTCTATGTCCGCGTTTAACCGCTGCAGACCCTCCTCAGAAAGTCTTGGCATTTTCACTGAGTTGAGCCACTCCTCCCCTCCCCACCTTCATCCCTAGGTTGTCCGTAGAGTTTGGCGTAGTACCCCCCCAATATTTTGATGATTTCCGCAGGGTTTGTCGTGTGCCCTCCCTCTGGTCTCTTCATTGTCACTATTGATGCCATCATCTCTTTCCTTCTAGCTAGGTTCGCCAGTATTTTCCCCGCCTTGTCTCCAAACCTGTACATCCTTGCCTCCCATTCGGCTCTTGACATATCCTCTTTCAATTTTGCCCAATCTTCAAATTGATTCTTCTGATTTAACCATGCGTCTTTGTTATGTTGCGTTGGATTGTCTTTAAAATCAATATATGCTTTCCTGACTTCCCCACTTAACTCCTGGAATCTCCTCTGTACCTGCCTTTTTTTTGTCACTGTATACGCCATTATTCTCCCCCTTAGCACTGCCTTGGCTGTTTCCCAGAATAAATGTGAGTCTTCCACATGACCCCCATTCGTCTCCATAAAGTCTACCCACCATTCTTTTAGCAATGATTGAAAGTTTTCGTCTTTATTTAGGTAAGAAGGATATCTCCACACATAATCTGGTCCCCTAGGGTGTTTGTCATCCACCATCAAGGATATCGGACTGTGATCCGATATCACCATTGGCAATATGTCGGCTTCCCTTACCCTGTGTATCAGCTGGTCAGTCGTCATGAACATGTCAATCCTAGACCAAGTAGAATGAGGATGTGAGAAATGACTATATTCCCTCCCTTCCGGCTTACGCAACCTCCAAATGTCCAGTATCCCCACCTCTTCCGTTAGAGTCTGTAGCATCGATTTTGTCTGTGTGGTCCTTTGTCTAGACGACCCTCTCGGTTGTCTGTCTTCTCCTGCCGTCATGACCGTGTTAAAGTCCCCACCCACAATCATATTATGCTGATTGGATTGTAACAGTGTGCCCTGTAAGGAGTCAAAAAACTTCTGTTGTTCCTCGTTTGGAGCATAAACATTATGTATATGAAAAGTCCTCTCCCCCGCTTCAATGGTCAATGTCACATGCCTGCCTTCTTTGTCATGTTCCTCTGAGATTACCTTGTGCGAAAACGACCTGTGTATCAGGATCATGACTCCTGCCCTCTTGCCAATCGCCCCTGACCCATACACCGCCCCCACCCACATTCTATGCATTCTAAACAGTTCATCTTGGCGTAAATGGGTCTCTTGTAGCAAAATTACGTCACCTCCCAATTTTTTTAAGTGTTTCAGAATCATTGACCTCTTTCCCGGAGACCTTAGGCCTTTAATATTCCACGATATCAGTTTAACCATATGGCATCAGCACCATTTTAATAAGATTGATCCTGCCCACCACCGAGAGGCGTAGCTTATTCCAAGCCACTACTTTAAATTTCAGTTGTTTCAATAGTGGCGTTAAATTAAGTTTAAGATACTCCGCTATTGGGAGGGACACTTGTATGCCCAGGTATCTAAACTGGCTCACAACGCTCAGCCGACTGGCCCCCTCCTCACTGTCGGACCAAGTTACCCCTTCATCTACCCCAAATAGATTCGATTTTGTCCAGTTAATAGATAGACCAGAGATTCTCCCAAATCTATCAATTATATACATGGCACGGTCCAATGAGGGCCCCGGGTCCCTTAGAAACAATAAAATGTCATCCGCATAGAGTGCGATTTTTTTCTTCCAATGCCCCATACCGAAATCCCTGAACTTCCCTGTCTTGCCGGATAGTGGCCGCCAATGGCTCAACTGCCAGGGCAAAAAGAAGAGGCGAGAGCGGGCAACCCTGTCTAGTCCCCCTGTGTAACTCCACAGTTGGCGACAACCTACCGTTAACTCTAATCTTAGCTGAAGGTTGAGCATATAATAGTTTCACCCATGATATAAATTGGGGGCCAAAGCCCAAGCATTGCAAAACAGCCCAGAGATACTCCCACTCCACACTATCAAACGCTTTATGCGCATCCAGCGAGGCAATCACCCTCTCTCCAGAGTTGTCCGCGGGTAGCTGCAGATTCAAATATAGACGTCTGATATTCGTGGCTGTGGACCTATTAGGCATAAAGCCCGACTGGTCTGAATGAATTAAATTAGAAATTACCTCTGTTAGCCGATTTGCAAGTACCTTGGCTAGAATCTTTACATCCGATGTTAGCAACGATATGGGTCTATACGAGTCAGGTAATGTTAAATCTTTATCCTCTTTGGGAATTACAGTTATTATTGCTTCTCTCATAGAAGCCGGTAATATTCCCCGCTCTCTAGCCATCTCAAAAACCCGCAATAGGTCAGGCAGCAATACCTCTTCTAATTGTTTATATCATTCTACCGGTAGACCATCCGCCCCTGGAGCCTTCCCATTAGCCGCACCATGGAGTGCCCTACTCAAATCCTCCACTGTAACAGGGGCATCTAATTTATCTCTTTCCTCTATTGTAAGTCTGGGAAGCGTCACTGCCCCCAAGAAATTAGCCAGGTCTTGCATCATCAACCCCCCTCTTGAAGAATATAGTTCTGTGTAAAAGTCAGCGAACGTTCTTAAGATATCTTCACTCTCAGTGACCAGGATCCCGTTATTAGCGCGAAGACTACGCACAAATGAATTCTGTCTCTGAGCTGCTGCCACCACTGATAGGTGTCCCACTTTTTCTCCTTCCTCAAAAAATTTCCCTGTTTGAAAGGCCTGTCTCCTAGTCTCTTTCTCCAATAAGACACGGTTCATATTTTCCTGAGCCAGTCTCATATTTCGCTTAGTAGCTGGTGTGCATTGCAACACCAACTCCGATTCCGCTCGTCTCAGGGTTTCCAAACAATCCATTTCCTCCCTCTTATTGCGCGACTTACATCTGCATATATCCCGGAATAGCAAACCTCTAAGGTAAGCCTTCATAGCGTCCCAGACTATTAAAGCATCAGCGCTATTCGCATTGAAAGCAAAGTATTCCACTACTTCCCGGGAGATATGATCCATATCTATATTAAGCAACCATTCCGGGTGCAATTTCCACTCTCGTACCACACCCTCACGTGTAATTGTATCCCCAAATGAGACGAGAATTGGACTATGGTCTGAAAGTACTCTAGTTAATTATTCCACTTCTTTAACCCCTGCATTCATTAACTCGTTCCCCAAAGCCAGATCAATACGGGACAGGGCACCATGAGATGACGAGTAGCATGAAAAACAAGCCCTCTCAGGGTTCCTCGTTCTCCACATGTCGATCAGCCCCAATTCATGAACCAAAGAGCCAAACGGTGTTATAGTGCTGTCCTGCACCCCCTGTATTCTTTTTTGTCTATCCCAATCAGTATCCGGGACATTATTAAAATCTCCAATCACCGGTACTGGTATAGTTCCCCATCTAGCCGAGATCTCTCTCACTTGCCTAAGCTTAGTACTAGAGTACGGTGGTGGTATATATATGGCAGCAATACATAGCAGTCGTCCTCTCAACCTACATAGTACCACAACATATTGACCTTCAGTATCTATATACTTCTCCACCTCCTCGTATTGGGCAGATCTGTGGATCAACACAGAGACCCCTCTAGCGTATGTTGAAAAAGTCGAGTGATACGCTTTCTGTATCCATCGTCTATCAAGAACTTCCACCGTTTCAGTGGTAAGGTGCGTCTCTAGAAGACATATCACGGATGGCTTTTGGTCCAGTATGTATTTAAACAGTGTCGCCCGTTTAGTCCTGTCAGACAGACCCCTCACATTCCAGCATATCAACTTAACCTCCCCCCCCATAGTGATATAAAAAATAAACCCCACACAGTCCTTTATTCCTTTTGTACGCTGTTCCCACCCCCCCCAAAACATCCCAAACAAGTCTCTCCTCCTGACCATCCACCATGTTGTCACTCTCAAAGAGAGCGAGGTCCGTCTGACCTGGGGTATTCCTCCTCCCTCCTGACTCCTTCAACGAATACCCATATCTGTGAGAGCAACCTTTAGCGTCACATCACATCTTATTCGATGGAAACTCCTCCCCCCCTACCCGCTATGTCACATACAGGTTCCTGACATAATACTAAGCATAAACCATCATCAGAAAATACAGAAACATTAACAGTATTTAATAATCACCGCCGCACAATATTGGAAATGACCACCTCCCCCTTCCCTCCGGATCCCTCTTTTACAAATATAATCCTTCCCTTCCAGTATAATGTAATAGGAACAGTAAATATGAAAATAAAGTCAAAATAGGGAAAATTAACTAGAAAAACGGAGGAGGTGGGTGGAAGTAATAAAGTCCCCACATCCCCTGGGAAAAAAAAAAAAAAAAATTGCTGAGAGCAAATGCTCCCTAACCTCTCCAGAAAAGGACGTCAATGTGTCCCACTGGGGCTCCTTCCTCCGAGGAGCACAAGATAGTAGAGCCAAAACATTTGGCTACACCGCTTCCTCCAGTGTGGCTATTTGTCAGTCTCTTCCAGCCTGAAGTCTCCGGATATTAATGTCAATCCACCTAGAGGCTTCTTCCGAGTCTATGAAGAAGTGGACTTTCTCAAAAGCCTCTACACGGAGTTTCGCGGGAAAAATCATAGAGTACTTAATCCCAATTTCTCTGAGTCTCTTTTTAACCCCAGCGAATTGCATCCTCTGTTTTTGTACGGTCACAGAGTAATCAGGGTAGATAGCCACAGAGTGTCCATCAACAGTTAGATCATCCAACTCCCTTGCTTTGCGTAGGATGGTATCTCGATCCCTATAATTCAGAATTCTTGCGAGCATTGTACGAGGGCCCTTGCCGGGGGGCTGTGGCTGCATGGGGACCCTATGCGCCCTCTCCACTGCATATAGTCTGGACAAGTTTTCAGTCCCGATTTTTTCCTTAAGCCACATTTCAATAAATTCTGTGGGGTTCCTTCCCTCCGCTTTCTCTGGGATTCCCACAATTCTAACATTGTTACGCCTGGAGCGGTTCTCCAGGTCGTCCGTTTTTGCAGCCATTTCAGAGATCTGCTGCTTAAACCTTTTCTCTGCTTTTTGTAGTACAGATATATCGTCCTCAGCAGTTCCCACTCTTTCTTCTACAGCACTAGTTCTGTGTTCAGTTTTTTTCAAGTCTCTTTTAAAGGTAGCCATTTCCCCCTGAATTCCTACCACTTGCTGAGTTAATGTTGTAAGGGCTTGTTTACAGTAGGTCACCACTGTGAACACATCTCTAATGGTGGGGTTTTCTGGTATGTCTTCAGCAGCCTGCCCTTCAGCTGGGTTCACACTTTCCCCTTTTTCATTAGCCACCTCCATATCCTCTCCATCCAGCCCCAGGGCTCCCTCCTTGTCCCCCTCTTCATCCACACTCTTACCAGCCTCTTCACAGTGCTGTCCAGGGGTCCGGGCATATTGTTCCAGCCTGGAAGCGATCTCCATGCGGCGCTGGCAAGCCGCGTTCGCCCTCTCCGCCTCCTCTCTAACCTCGGCGCCATCTTGGGAGCTGTGTGCATCTCCCGCGCCTATCTCCTTCTGCCGGCGGCGGGTCATTGTTGCTGTCTGGAGGCCGGGAGCGTGTGCACAGCGCGTCAGGGGTGCAGGCTGCCGGTGGATATCACCGCTGATATCGGTAGTGCGGCGGTGCAGTAGAAAAACAGCGGTGAGTCAGCGGGAGAGCTCCTCTGTGCGTCCGCTCACATTGCCTTCAGGCCACCACTGAGAGGTGTTTAGAATGGACTTGGATTTTGGGTCCAGGTTTTAGGAACGACCAGAAGAGCTGGGCGGGATGAGTCGTTCAATACCTCCTATCAAGGCTTTACAGCTCATTTAAAAGTCAGCTGAGCTGCCTTAGAAGGGGTCTGTGTGGACAGGTGGAAAGACCTTTTGTGCTGACCAGTTCTGATCAGAGCCAGACTAAATCCTGGGTTTGGCTGAGCCAAATGTTTTATGGGTTATTTTATTTTGTCTTTGCTTCATGCTGGAAGGCTGTACATTTGTTTATAGTGAAGATTTATGACCTTTAATAAATATGCTGGTTGTGACAAAGATACCTCGAGGCGTGTGAATGGTTCCATATGCCAAGGAGAGCGAATCCCTGGAATAGCTATTGCTACAAATACATGCAATGGGAAAAAAAGCATCATTGCTAGAACTTTGTAGATTGTTCTACACAGAAATGATTGTCCAATGCTGTGATCTCTGCAGTGATACATTTATGGTACAAATTGGTGGGAGAACCCCTAGAGAAAGCGCTGAGTAATAACCCAATTGACTAGACAAATGGTTTTTGGACCTCCACTCGACAGCGCTTTTGAATTAAAATAAAAAATGAATAATCATAGAAGAGACATCACTCACCCAGATAAATTGCAGGCATCAGCTTTTTATCTTCGGTGCTTCATACAGAAAATGCAGGGAGGGGATGGGAGGACGGACTACGGTCCATCGTTGTGTACCGTACAGGTACTTCTACGGGTCCTTCCGAAACAGTGGACCGCAGTCCGTCCTCCCATCCCCTCCCTGCATTTTCTGTATGAAGCACTGAAAATTAAAAGCTGACGCCTGTAATTTACCTGGGCGATTGCCGTTTCTTCCACCATTATTAATTCTATCACCATGTACACGAAATTGAGCAACACCCAAGTGCTGGCTTCCCCACTCCGTTAATTAACCGCCTCTGCTGGGAGTCTCATTCAGGTCTATTGTAGTGCCCAGTCATCTTTGTAAGTAAAATAAAAAAACTTTAGGGGAAAAAACCTTTCAACCAATTGGTAAGGATGTGTCCAGTCTCTTGTCTTCACTCTGTAGACTTCTCCAGCTAGGTAACAACATACAAAGCAGAGTGCCATGAACTTGTGTAAGGGTTACGGACACACATCCGAGTGACAACACTGCCCGATTCTCAGATCCGAGAGTCGGACGAGTGTCATCTGACTTTTGGTCAGTGTGGCTTACGAGTGCTGTCCGAGTGCAATCTGTTTTTTTCCTCAGCAGCTAGTTACTTTATAATCATTTACAAGAACATGTTGTACAATTGTCTGAGCTACGGAATGGTAATGTATCAATTAAAACTTGCATCCAACTCGGATGGTGCGAGTGCGGTCCCAGTGCAATCCGGTTTTTTTGTTGTACCCATAGACTTGCATTGGCGAGTCTTTCCCGTGACTCGCATAGAATCGTTGCGATTGACTCGCAATCTGAGAATCGGATGCGGAAGAAGTGTATGAGACTCGGGAATGTGCTCTTGGACATTAGTTAACATTGGTCCGAGAGCAATGCGATTTTTCGCACAGTAAACTCAGACGAGTTTCAAGGAAGTGTGTCCGAGCCCTTAGGCCTCATATAAATGCATTTCTAACCCTCCCTACTCCGGATGTAACACCCAGATCCCCTGGGACCTATCATGCTGCAAGCTGATTTAGGAGAAAGGAGAGGTCCATGTCAAACATCTGGGGAATAGATAGTGAAACGCACTCTATTGAATCTATAGTTTGGAGATATTAGTGTTGTGATTGGGCATTTCCTCAATTCCTCATAAAGTGACCAACCCTGTAGGGATATGGATAGGCACGCCAACAGGTAGTTATATTAGGCAAATGGTTGTCTTAAGGTATTTAAGCATCCTTGGCATCAGGTGCATTTTTGGTTTTACAATTTTATTACCTATATATACTCTGATTCAGTTGCTCCTTTCCCAACATTATCACCTTCTGTTTTGGTTGAAGGGGATTTTCTAAATACAGATTTGGTCTGGATGTTACTTGATTAGGTTTAACAAAGAATGTGCTAAGGCGTTTGATTTTATGCCTGCATTGAGATCCCTATTTACTGTCCGTGGGTATAATTGCTATATTGCTATACCAACAATTATTGTGAAATCTCTGGGGTTTGGTGAACTTTTCTTTGTGAGGTTGACTGATGTTATCATGATACACATCTTTTTGTGCTTTAGTGTTGCGATTTACAGCACTGTTGCCATCTCACAAAGTGATGGAGTTACGGTAAGGATTCCCATCACTTTATGGCTGGTGGCGATGCAACCACTGGGACTCCCTTCCCCTGTGGTCCTGCAAATTGAGCAGCTGAAGCACTGATTAACCACCGGGATCTCTCAGTGCTTAGTGTCGCTCATGGCCAGCCTCATTCCCTCAGATTAAGTGGTCCACAGTTAGTCTCCACAATGGAGACGAGCAGTAAAAAGCATTTTTGCACCAAGAGCAAAGGTTCAGTTTTCTCCCCTTTCTCTGAATTGAATTGCCTGGAATAATGTGATGGTAGTAGTTGGCGCACCTTTGGCGCTCAGCATTGAGTTGTCTCTGAGATTCGGACCCTTTATTTCTAATCAATTGGTGTCCAAGAGGTTAAAGCCCCACAGATCCTAGCAATGTGCCGTTTTATAAGATAGCAAAATCCATTAAAGAGGGTTTATTTGTTTTAGGCAAATTAGTCAGAGATCTTCATCAATGTCCCCCTTGGGGTCTATCAGTATGAGTGAGAGAGGTAATCCTTGCAAACGCAAAACATAGGGAGAGCATACAACGTCTTGATTGTTTCATACAAGACCCCAGCGGAGCAAAGCTACAGTATTAACCACTGAGACACCATTCTGCCTATTCATTGATTTAGACCAAACTGAAAGGTGAAGCAAAGGTTTGGGGTTGCAAATTTTTTCCTTTTGAATCCATTTCTTTCTGTGGCTAGAAAATCCATATAAATCATAAACTATGCTTTATTATAATTAAGCTCAATTTGCTATTTTACGTCTGATTCCCAACGTCAAAGTCAGTGGCAGATTGAATCTTGACGGGAGCCATTGTGCAATGACGCGACATATATGTCAACACTTGTTATCCGTAACTCGTGTCGTAAAAGTTGCAGTTGACGGCAATGTTCACGAACCGCATGCATCTCAGGGACTGCACTTTTCTGTAGACATCTATAGGGGAAAAGAAAGAATCTTGTCTAGAATTATGTAGCACCATCTCGGCATTCCTCAATTTCTCATTAATACCTTGCGCTTTAGGAAACAGACTTGCTTGTGTCTTCTGTTTGTGGCTTGCCGGTGTTGAGTAAGCGGCTGTTTGAGGTTGAACGTGTGTCCTTATCTGTGCAGGACGAAGGCCAGAAGTCACAGACTAGCGAGACGGACAACCTCACGCCCATCGTCATGCCTGTCTCTGTACCTGTCAAGCTTGTGCCATCTGACGCCAATGCTCCGCTCAGCTGCAGAGCAGATCAGCCAGCGAACAATATGTCTGATGACGAAATGCCCATCTTAACCAGGATGACTTACTCCCCGCCATCCTCTCCAAAGGCGGACCGTTCATGCACGTCTTCTGTGAGTCTTTGTCTTTCTTTGCTTCTAAGTGTTGTTGTATTTATTTGATGTTGCTGACGGTTGTTCCAAAATCATCAAATCTAGATGTCTCCAAAGCCAGATAGGATTCAGCTTTTTAAGCTGGAGACTGTTCAGAATAGTAGTTATAATAGAACTATATTTGGTCTCCGACAGCGAATGATTTGCCGGTAATGAGGAGACTTAAAGCTGCAATTCTCCTCTATAATTGAATGTCTCTTCAAAGAAAAAGTAGACTTGAACTCTAGCGCCACCTATTGTAAGTAGCAATCCTAAAAGTCAAAAACGAGCCTTGCCCTGTTTGCATATATATTAATTTCCCAGAGGAGCATTGCGGCCTTTAAGTCTCCTCATCACTGGCATGCCTGATTGGTGTGTCAGTTTCCACAAGCAGAAAAGCATACCAATTAGACCCCATTTAGCCTCTCAAACAAATCAGATCTCATATTTTGCACTGACGTGGGGCAGTGCCCCGAAACACTGTCTGCAAATTGAGGTTCTGATCTTGCATAAATCCTAAGTCATATAACAAGGCTCATTAAAGATTATTTTTCACTTTTAGGATTGCTACTTCCAATAGGTGGCACTAGATTTCATCTAATTCCTTTTTAAAGAGACAATTTGCATATTTCATGATATTTGTCACCACGTCTGTATGTTCTGAAGATCTACATTGTATTATGTGATTGAAACGGAAACAATTAGATCCATCTCTCTAGAAATTGATATGTTATAATATAGGGTGTATCCACGGACGTAACTACTAGAGGGATTAGTCTTAAATGGAAGATTCATACTGCCAACACCAGAAGCTGCATAACATAAAGGTTTCATTATTACAAAGAGCTATGGCCCCAATCAATCAAGACGGGTATGTTGCATGCCAGTGTTGAAGGGTGTGTTGGATTAAGATGTTCTTCTTTCACCTCTTAGTGAATTTGGAACATCTTTCCGCTGCTCCATTCCATCATCGGAGACTGGATTTACTTTTTCTTTAATATTCGCCACTTTTGTGGCATACATTATAATGAATTTGGCGGTCATGCTCAGCCGCGCTCTCTCCAGCTCAGCTCGCCCACTTTTTAAAGAAATTGGTAGATTTGGCAGCGCCTGTCAACATCCTAACTTACAAAATTTCAGACATGTTTTATGCCATAATTGTAGGAAAACCTATTAGATAAATCAGACTTTGTATTAAGGCGCGCTCACATCTGCGAATCTTGGTGAGAAAAGTAGCAGAGTGTCATGCATTATGACATCCATAGCGTTTTCCCGCACCTTGCATCCGTATGCCATGCGCATGTCATAAGTATGACATGCCTTTTTAACATGGTCTTTCCCATGCTGGTAAAAGTTAGAATACATAGACTAATAGATATATAGATAGGATAGCTAGATAACTCCTTACCAGTGTCCCCTGTTTGCTTCCGGGCCATTAGGCTTCATGAATATTCACTGCAGTGACCGGAAACTGGCAATTACAGACGTTCACTTTCTGTAAGAGCATCTGTGATTGGCTGTTGAAATCAGACTACATTTCCATAATATGTACAGTGTCTGTGCTGGCAATTAAAAATAGGGTGAAGCCCAAGCATTTTTTTTGCCAACCAAGGTAAAAGTAGGCAGCTGAGGGTGGCAGTTTGCAGCTGTCCCTTTATCTGTGCTGAGAATCAAAAATACAGCAAAGTCCTATGCATTTTTTTTCCACATCATTTATTTTACACACTATGACGGCAGGTTGGTTGCCATACACATCACCAAATACATTTTTAACGTATAACATAACACTGTAGTTTATTACACACCATAAACTACAGGTAACACCCACCATACGCTTTACATTTCACATAACATAACATTACACAAAATGTACATGTGACATTACATCTTATATATATTGTACATTTTACACGTTAGACCTCCATATTCATCAGAACCTCAAGGCGTCACCCACTGACCCTTGCAGACCTCAGCCTGGTTCTAATGACGGCTACTACCGTCTAGCACCCTGACAGGGATCTTTCCCCATCCTACTGTAGGGATCCTCAACCTACCCCTAGGGAGTTTCAACCCATACCACCAGTAACGCTTCTCAACGGGACCCTGCTCGACATACTAGTCAGCCCACGTTACATCACACATTATACATGGCACTTTTACATAAGCCATCACATATCTATTGTATAACCCAGGGTACTTTTCCATACACCCTCATGACACACACTTATCACCGGGACCATCCCACGACTATCACAGTCAGTCCCAAAGTCGGCTATCCTTATGACTGCCTGGCCCTTGAGCCGTGCTCAGTCTCCATCACCAACCATATGACTGCCTGGCCCTTGAACCGTCCTCTGTCTCCATCGCCACTTGGCATAGTACAGGCTCCAGCCTGACCGGGATCTCACACACTGCATGGCACAGTACGTATGCACTCGGTCAGGTGCCCCAGCATGGAGCTGGCAGGTTCTCTTCACATCCCCCATTGGGCACGGATCAGCTCTCATGCGTCCTAATGGTGGGGTTACACGTAGCGATATCGTCCCGATATCGCATACAACGTCGCGGGAGCGCGCATTTTTTGAGCGCTTTTCCCGATATCGCATCGCCGGTTTACACGCTGCGATATCGGGAAACAACGTCCCTACGATGTGTACGCCCACCAACCCAGTAACGACCATTTAACATGGGAGTTAATGGGTGAGGTGCGAGTACACATCGGAGTTGGGCTGTCACACGCAGCGATGCTGGTACAACGGCCATGCGATATCGGGCGGTTGAATAGCTCTGCTATTCAACTCCGATATCGTTTTGGCATCGTTCCAGCATCGCGTTGTACGCTAAAACAGTACAACGCGCGAACGATATCGGGTCCAACTCGCGACCCACGTGACTTTTTGTCGGAGTTGGACGCCGATATCGCGGCGTGTAAACCCACCATAACAGGTCAGTGGTCTGGACAACACTGATTCCCATCGTCTCCAGTCTCACACAGACACCTGGCAGATTCTTAACGTGGCTGCCACACCCACCTGACACACATATTTGCAATCAACACACCTTGCACTCTCTTGGCCACTCATTCGGCTCATCAACCTCTCAGATCTTACAGCACTCACACTCAGCTGTTAACCCACTGTGTACTGGATAGGTTTCACACAGCACACAGCAAACAGGCTGATGTGAACAGGAACCTGTGCTGCAAGCCTGTGTGATGTACCCGGCCTATCTATCTATCTATCTATCTATCTATCTATCTATCTTATCCTATCCGTCTGTGTTTCTGTATCTCCTTACTTTTTATAGAATGCAAAAGACCATGCTAAAAATCATGCTCCGTATGCTGTGCAATTTTTTTTTTCTCCCACCCACACACTTGCATTGGTGGAATCTCAGCAATATACGCTGCTATATGCAGCATGCTGTGAATTTTTCCTCAGCCTGTTTCTCACAGATGGGCATTACACTATTGTTTAACCTTGTGTAATCCGCTGTTTTATCTGATTGCACGCGCTGAGTTTTTCCGCAGATGTGAGCGCACCATTACTGAAATACTGAGGCTTTCATACGGTAGAAAACTTGGTTCAGTATTTGCTGGAAGTGAAACAAAGGCGCAACATAGGGTTTATCCGTGCTAGTGATCACATCAATGGTAAGTAAAAGTCTCACATTGAAGTGTTGTGTACAGCCACAATTACTTTGTACCCAAAGATATATCCATGTAGTAAATGGATGTGATGGTCTGCAGCAGTCTCCCACAGATATAGATCCAATGTATCCAGCAGAATGAAAATGGGAATGTGACCGCGCTCCCGTCCAAATGACAATTGATCTTTCCACCATGTGTTGTTATAGGAGGATATGTGATTTATTTACTTGGTTAAAATAGAACATGGGTACAATTAGTAAGATCCACTGGGTGGTTTCCTCTGGTTTAACCCTACCCTGCCCGACATAATTGACAAATTGTTCCCTATTCGTGTGGTTTGGGCAGCATGCATCTCCTGGTAGATAACAAAAGATGAAGAAGGGAGATTTGTAAAGTCGTAATAATTCTTGAAAGTTCCATATAAAGGGTTGACTATCATTAAAAGGGTCCACGTTCCTAATTGTGCTTCGAGGCCTCGTTAGGATTGTTGGCACTTTTTGTCCATGTTCACTGTCAATAAACTACAATAAAACTCCTCATCTCCCAATCTACTTATCACTTAAGCCTAAAGCCCACTTCTTCTAAATGTTACTCTCTATTGTATAGGGTCTAGGCATAATTACAGCTAGAACCAGATGTCAAATACATCCTGTGATTGTTAATCACACAGTGTTCATCACCAGGGTGCTCTTTTAATTACCTGAAGCAAGATTTCTACATTTTAGGAACTTTGTTTGATTGCCTTTTTTTTATTTTTTAAGTAATCATATATCTGACATGTAAGATAGTGATAATAATAAGAATTGGAAATACGGACTGATGGAGGGAGGATAGTAGGGAAGAAGGCACTTAAAGTGCAGCACTTTACTTCTCAGCTGACATCCCTGCAGATACTGTAGAATTGAGAGAAAAGAGACAGATGTTTCAGGTTGGATGAGTGAAGATATAATGAATATGATGATTAATGTAAAGAGAAGATGGACTAGTAAGAAAACGAGAGAAAAAGAAATGATGAAGCCAGGATGGGAAGGAAAGAAAAAGAATGGATGGTAGGATGAGGGAAGGAAAAAGGAATGAAGTCATTGATGGAAAGAGAAGAAAAAAGGATAATTAAGAAGAAAAGATGGCGGAAGAAAAGAATGTAAATATTGGATGATGGGGGAAAGACAGTTTGAAAAAGAAAAATCTTTAATTAGTGCAACACTTTACTTTCTCCCCTGCTGATAATCCGCTGCATAGATATGAGGGAAAAAGATCGATATTTCAGGTTAGTGGGGCTGAAGGGAAAAGGAATATAAAGATTGATGTAAAGAAAAGAAGAACTAGTAAGAGAACGAGAGAGAAAGAAGATGATGAACAAAGGAAGGAAATGAAGAAGAGAAGTGGGTGGCAGGATGAGTGAAGGAAAAAGGGAATTAAATAATTAATGGAAAGAGAAGAAAAAACAGAAGGAAGCATAAAGAATGTACACATGGGATGATGGAGGAGGATAGTAGGAAAGAAGAAAAATCTTGAATTGCAGATGTAAATAGATATGAGCTAGATAGATAAATAAGCTAAAGGGATGATGGATGGATGGATGAGGGATAAGATAAGTAATAGATGGATGTCAAGGTAGGAGTACCAAAGGAAAAAAGGAATAAGATGATTAATGGAAAAAGAAGAAAGTAGAAAAAAACAGTAGGAAGAAGAGAGAGAATGAACTGATTAACAGATGGAGGGGAGGATCATAGCAGAGAAGAAGAATCTTGACTTAGGCCCCTCTCACACTAGCGCATGTGCCACCTAACGGCCGCAATTGCGGTACACTTGCGGCAAGCCCCATGCATTGTCTATGGGGCTTTCCGCAAGTGCGGTATAGTCACAGCCGCAAGTGCCGGAACCGCGGCTATACCGCACTTGCTGCACCTGCCGCAAGGTCCATAGACAATGCATGGGGCTTGCCGCAAGTGTACCGCAAGTGCGGCCGTTAGGTGGCACATGCGTTTTTTTGTCTGGATCCGCCAGATCTGGACAAAACCGCTAGTGTGAAAGAGGCCTTAGAGCAGCACTTTACTTTCTCCTGTTGATGTCTTTGCAGTTGTAGATTGATTTCCTTCAGTATCTTGCATACAGGGGTCAGGATGATGAAGTACAGCAGCACTATTTGCAGAGATGTATCGTGTTTTATTTTAGATGCATTGGGGTACTGATAATGTTTAGAACTATGTACATAGCCTAGAGTGTAGCTAAAGTGTATTCTTTCTGTAATTATACATAGGAGACCATGACATGTCATAACTGAACACCTCACTTGTAGAAATCAGCAGCTTTTGCCCCCTTATCTGCGTGCTTAAACCTATTGTATCATCCTCTAGACTAATTGGTTATCACAGGAAAACCACATGGCTCTTCAAGCTACTGTAATGGAAAATGTGTTATGTATGGTAACAAAACCTCAGCGTACAGTCTGTGATTCTTATACATTTACATTTAGGAAATGATTCAAAAATTTCAAGAGCCTGGCACGAAATTGGTCAAACCAGATGGAACCAAACCTGCACAAGAGAGGAGGAAATATCGGCACAGGCCCAAACCACTATTCATCCCTCCTCCTTCCTACAGTGTAAATCCATCTCATTCTGGGGCGACGTTGTACCAAAGCCAGCTCCGCTCCCCTCGCCACATTGTGGACCCCCTGCAGCTGAGAACTCAGGAGCCCCCCACCTACACTCCACCCCCTATGCTTAGCCCTGTGCGGCAAGGCTCAGGACTCTTCAGTAGCGTCATTATAGCGGCACACAATGCTCATCTTCCGCTTACCCCCCTAACCCCCACTCCGAGAGTGCTGCTCTGTCGACCTAGTAAGTACTACTTTTTTTCATCCTAAATGTATTTAGTGGGTTGATGACCTGTCCTTAAGACAAGGTGCAGGGTGTCTGACCCCCAATGATCTGATCTTCCTCCAAAAGATAGGTCATCAGTACATAAGTTCTGGATAACCTCTTTAACTCAGCTTTTATGAGGTCCTCTGCAGGCGGATGTACACAGTGTACAATGTGAAGTGGCCATTCTTGGGTACTGCAGCTCAGCTCATATTCTCTTCAATAGTAGTTAAAGGGGAACTCCGGGAGATGAAAAAAAGTAATGTTTTTGCGCTCCTTCATGATGAAGCAGAGCTGGGCACTACAGTTCTAGGATCTATAGATCACTTATAAAACAATGAAATCATATCTGTTCCTCAGTAGTCATCCCTCCCTTTGAAGACAGAGAAACTCATTGTGCATAGTGCTAATATTTCAGGGACAGGAACCTACCAAGTTGATACGGGGGAGGGAAGACCGTGGCAGTGCTGAATCAATCAATGCAGTGCTTTGCCTCTGCTCCTAGCCTGATACATGAGCGCACACATTATGCACATCATGTCTTTGTACAAAAGATCAAAAGATCACAGCATGCATTTATATCTGCTTGGTGACATGATTGCTATTTGAAGGGAGAACACCCTCTTTCTTATATTACATAGGATATATATCAGGGGCAAGATTGTATGTGATGGGGGCAGGAGTGTAAGATGATTCTGGAGCCCCCAGGGTCTACGCCCCCGACACACCTCCTGATCTCTGCTCCTGCATGAGGCTGAATTTGCTCTGTGCCCAAAGGAGGGGTGAGAGCTGAGGAGCAGATATGCTTTTATTGATTTATAAGCAATCTATAGATTCTAGAACTGCAGTGTACAGCTCTGCGTCATCATGTAGGAGGGCAGGGACAGTACAGAAATTTTTTATCTCCCCGGAGTTCCCCTTTAAGCTGTAATACCAAGAACAGTCAGTACATGGAGTCATGCTTTTCCTGCTGTGTACACTGTCAGGACTCATGGAAATGTCAGGTGTGCTGACACCCCCGATCTGATATTGAGGACCTACCCTAAGGATAGGTGGTCAGTATGTAAGTCAAGGGTAACCCTTTTAAAAGCTATGTTTGTCGACTGGGGGACATCAGAACTTATCAATTAGAGTTCAAATCAAAGGAGGCTCTGCTTTCTGGAGGGATCAGAACATATATATGTACGGTATATACATTATATGGACATGTAATTTGTTTAAATTAGAAATGTGTAGTACCTTGTTTTTCCTGTGGGGGGCACTGTAGAGTACTTGATTCCTCTAGATTTCAGCTGATCACTCGATCACTTTTAAGACACACAGATTTTCCCTCTGTAGGTGCAGACTTGAAAGGTTATGTACTCAAGAAGAATTATGGTAACTTTTTGTAATAATGTATTTGTTCCCCAGACAGCATTGATGGGACCAGCGCTACACCAGGACCCGGGGAACAAACCGTTGATGTCGAACCGTAAGAAATGGCGCCTACCTTTTATACATTTGTATGTTAGATTTCCCATCTGGCAGCACAGATAGCAGAGAGCCTGATTCTGAATATTGATTACAAAAAGGGACTTTGTGGAGTTAAAGGGAATTTGACCCAGTTAAAGTCCGAGCTGCATCGACCATAAATGTGAAGAGCTGGGAGGACCTCCATCTATAGCAGCTTTAGATTTCCAGTGTGCCAGTACCTATGAGGCCGGCCATATGAATTTACTAAATACAGTTAATAAAAATGATTTAAGCTTTAAGTAATTTTCTTAAAAAAATTATGGACATTTTTAGATTTTTTTTTTTACCTATATGCATGTATTTTTCCAGTAGGGTTTGATAACCTTTTTTTGCACCATTTGCCCTTCATAGCCTCTGTTACATTGTCTATTACTGGTTGCAGAATGAGTCAACTTGAGAATCTCACAACAAGATTGTAAGTCTCTTGCTTTTTCTGAGTTTGTGTCAGCTGACCTATGACCACGTCAAACTTCAGCTCAACTTTGATGTATTCTGTGGTCATAAACCAGCTGAAAAACAGAGATAAAGTAATAACAAGCTCCCTCTCCGAATGAGCCTACTGATGGATTCTCTGTTAACTCCCACATCCAGCTAGGCGCAGGGCAACTAACAACCTGTGAATGCAAAACCGTGCCAAATTTTTGACAAATTCCAATTGTAAAAATGATGTTAGGCAAGAATACATGCAGTTTAAGTAAAAAAAAAAATACCCAAGGGTGATGAATTAATAATTTTATAAATAATACCTTTTTTTTTCTAAAACATTGTTTTTTATTGAAAATAAAAGTTTGTATACAGTAGTACAAATATGAATTGAAATATACATGATAAGGCTGTTATAAGTCAAGTCAAGAGACAAATAAACTAAAAACTAGGAGGGGAGTAAAAAGAATGTCTGAAACAAGTACTTTCCTTGCTTATAGATCACCCAACAGGGTTGCATAACCTTAATCTCTCATTGAGAGGTGTGCGTGACTCACCAATACCAGGATAGACGCCTGACGCCGGCACAGACGTCTGACGCCTTGATGTATCTCTACATAGCGGCTCTACCAAACATACTTCAACACAGGCGCTTCCCCCAGTAGTAGCTGCTCTTGATACCACACTGTAGGTTGGAATCAAGTTCTAATGTCATCTCGGATGCATTGTGGGAGCAGAGATGAAACTTTCCATGGACTGCAAGGAGACCTCAGCCCAATCCATCCGAAGCAAGAACGATAGTTTGTCTAAAAAGATCCTACATGGAGGAGCTTGGTCGTGGATCCACACCTGCAGGATGGCCTTAACACCAGCTGCCACCACCATGTGCAGTAGTTTACAAGCCCCCGGACACCAGGTGGCTCTAGATATCCAAAGATGGCCCATAGAGGATCATCAAGAGCAAAGTTTGTCAGATGTGTGGTGGTAAATTGTTGTACATCTTTAATTGTACAGTAAATGAGTGGTTGCTTCACCATGGCAAATCATGTTGCCGTCCTCCTCGGAACCTGATCGGAAAGCAGATCCCGCTGTGGTGGACGTGAGTCTATGCAGATCCACCAGGGACTGAAACGCAGTATAGCGGCAAAGTGGTCAAAACTGCAGAGAAAATCTGCAGCGGAAACTAATCTGTGTTGTGAAATGGGAATACACAGAATGTCAATTTATGCTGCTGGTTTTCACCATAGATTTCACTATTTGCAATGTAAAGACAGAAATCCGCTACAAAAACATGCACAGAATTGTTGCTGGTCCTTATTCACCACTACTCAGATCTGATGCGGTTAGTGGTTACCCTGCCACAAAGTCAGAGCTGCCGACTTCTAGGCTTGTCTTTACGAGGTGCACTTTAGACCGGAAAGCCCGTACTGTACACATAATGACCAACCTAAAAACCTTTTATTTCATTTCAAGGAAAATCAATATCGGATCAAGATTCCAGGCAGAAATTCCAACTCTTCAGCATCGCTCGTTGCTTAAGAAGGACAAGAACGAAGCAACCTTGGTTTGGAAACCTTGTCTGGACCTGGAGAGTGAAGAATTACAGCACAGATGTAAGTGTGACAAACCCTGTTGGGACTACTCTCATAATTTATGGTTGGCGCTCTGTCTTAAAAGCACCAAGCGCTCAGTGGCAATGGATAGGTCCAGACGTTTCGTATTTTGCTTGCCAGAGGGCGCGGTGGAATGGGGTCACAGGAGGCAGGGTCTCAGGTGGACGAAGAAGGTGACGGTATGGCATGTGGTTCTGCGGCTGGCAGGAGAGGGGTATCGCAGCGGTGTGTTATGAGTACCATTGACCTCTGGGCAGTGGACAGGATGTGTTTTAGGATAATGGCTGTGGAGGCCGCATACGCACAGCTTGAGATTTCAGAAAGCTGAGATCTCAGCCTGCACGAGCGCCACTTCCGACATGATGGACTTCAGGAAAATGACTGTGTAGGAGTCTCTGAAAAATACTGTATATCCTGAGCATCAACCACAGAGCTTGATATGTGATAGAGCTCTGAATTCACATGAAGACAATAAGAAAAAGTATTGTACACCCTACCTGGGTGCTAACCAACTTGATTTAAAGGGGCTGTCCACTACTTGAACAAACCATTCTCATTCCCCTTGAAACAGTTGCACTCTACGATGCGGAGGGATAACCTTTTTTCTGCAAGGTATCTCATCTTTTTAATGTTTTTTTATTCTGTCTTTCCTAAGCGGTAATGCATGTTCATATTCCTGTTGAATGTATTCTCTGTTTGCATCTTCAGCATCTTAGAGGGCAACTATTTTTGCAGTGCAGAGCCGATTACATCTGATGGGAATGCCAGTAGCTTATTCAAGGCAGAGAACCCCTTTAATAAACAAGGTAGCATCCGCCTTTCACCAGTTCCATTTACTAATCTCCAAGTTGTGTTGAACTCTAGCAATCTCTGCACCCCCCGATAGTGGATATAAGCACGTCCTGATCAGAAATCTGGTGACCTGAGAACCTCCCACGGGGACGTCCCCATTTACTGTTCCTCTTACTTTTTCGCAGTGGAAACGTTCCTGAACGCGTCGTGTTCCAGCGTACTGCCTGGGGGAGGAACCAACATGGAATATGCTTTACATTCTCTTTTTGAAGCCAAAGGAAACATCATGGTGAGAATGGTCACTTGTGTGTTTTTTTTATCAATGATCTCTTTCTATTTACAGAGCGTTCGTGCAAGAAATGATGTGACATATCGAGATCCTTTTACCAGGTTTTCCTCATATAAATCCTTTAGTCCTCTTTAATAGCATTTCTGCAACCCCTTGATTAAGTCCCAGATGTCTTGTGCATCTCTGAAAAAGCCTTTCCTTTACAATCATCCTGAGCCGTATGATAATCAGTGCCGGTAGTCCGATGAACGTCTCCGGACCATACTCTTCACCTATTCTGTGCTTGTAATCGCCACCTGTCATCTGCAGATCTGCTCTTGTGCCTGCGCAGTGGGGATTGAGGCCTGCGCAGGTGGAGAGTTGAAGATTCTGAGCGTGTGGCATATAAAATGTCTTTCTCATTAATGAAGTCTGTAGAAGTGTCAATCGCAGCCGCAGAGTCTGTGAAGAGCATGTTCTGAAGGGCCTGTTGGAACCTGTGTGCTGATTAGCATACATCGTGAGTCTCAGTGGTGAAACTTGAAGCTCATCGGCCCCAATGCGAAAGCTCCATCAGGACCACAATTATTGGAAATCTTTAAAACCAATAGTCTTTTTCTATAGGACAAGGTACTTTGGGTCCCTAGGCTCCAGATCCCAGGTGCGACTGCATCCTCTGCACCTGTTGTAGTTACGCCTCTGGCATGGGACAAGTATAAAAGGCGCCATTTGAAGGTCTGCAGGCAGCTGGGATTGCATGGTTAATATAGGGAAAACAAGGTGTCTGATGAATGCAGGTCCCTTTTTGGAGTAGGCACTAGTGATGAGCGAGCACTATCATGCTCGGGTGCTTAGTACTCGTAACAATTATTTGATACTCATATACGCTCGACTTGTGCACAGGGTATGATGGAAGTCTTTGGGGAACTCGAGAATTTTTTCCACAAATTCTTCTGGGAAAATGATCATGTCCCCATTGACTTTCATTACACTCAGGTACTTGAGTCGTGCCCTATCGAGTATTGAATGCTCGTTAAGAGTACAGAAACTCCCGAGCATTGTAGTGCTCACCCATCACTAGTAACCACCTATCTCTAGAGCGGAGGTCCTCTGATCCCTGTCTGTTGAGGCGGCTGACGGCCATTGCATCCAGACACATAATTAATGGACAGATGGACACACAGGTCTGCACTCTTCACATTCACTTCTATGGGAGATAGTTGTATTTGACTGTTTGCAAGACTCCCATGTAAGTGAATAGAGTGAAGAATCACAAGTCCCTTAACATCATCATGTATAATTTGTGGTCCAGTATTCAGGTGCCACATGCAAACCAAAGTCTTTGGCAGAATCTTATTTGCAAATCCACATTTCACGTCTACTGTCGGGTAATATCTGGTGTCATGGCTGACATGCAATACCAAAGATCCGCTGTCAATCCCATTATGACTGGGTCTACTGTTACTCCTTCATATAAGGAACCAACGATGTATTTACTGAACAGGAAATGTAGATATATAATTTTAGTTAATGATACTATTACTATAGACACCAGCTTTGTAAGAATTAGTAGACTTTATTTTCCACAGCGCCATTCTAGCCCATAGGTCATGTCTCTTATTGCAGCTTTGACTTTTTTCCATTTTCAATTAACCCATTTTAATGTATATGATCGGTCTTTTCTGTTGTGATTATGAGGTGTATGTCTTAGTATAATCTCTATTTAATTCTTTTAATTACAGACGGCGTTGGAGAAGCTGCTCTTAAGAAATACTCCAAGGCTAAAAACTCATCCGCTCGCGACTTACCACTATGCAGGTATCGGGCTCTAATAATCTGTGCACCCGCGACACATAGGTAGACACATGCAGAAAAAACATAGCGCCTATCAAATATCGGTAAACGTTTGACAATATAATAGTGTATCAGCTTTCGTTTAACATTCATCAAGTTAACTATACGGAGGCAGAACGATCAAAGTTATTTTTCAACAAAAGTGTAAAACCTTGACAGCGTACCCTTGAAAAATGTGGCTCTGTGCCATACATGTACATGGGCATAACACAATACTAATACAAATAAGCTGAATTCGGCTATTCAGAGCTTATTTTGTATCATTATCTGGCAGCCATCAGCCACACATACGAGGTTCAGTTGTGGGTTTATAACTATTATATCAGGCAGCTGCTCCAATTTGATTGACCACAAACCTATGACTACGCCAGAACATTTCAACCACACAGAAGTCACCGAATACCACAAGTAACCTTCAAAGTGAACGTTTCCAAAGAAAGATCACATAAAACACACATAAAAGCAGATGACTAGACAGATCTTATTAACTAGTGATGGATTAGTGTTCCCAATTATTGTCCATTCATAGAGTAAATTATATTTTCTGACACTGTCACAAATGCCACCCAGCTTTATATATGGCCACAAAAATTCATCTGTTCACATGTTGCAGACATGGACAAAAGCATTTTTCTCTGTCGCTCCATTAGGAGACACCGGAAACCATGATGTACACTGCTGCCACTAGGAGGCGACACTATGCAAAAAAGGTTAGCTCCTCAGTAGGATTCACTCACCAACCAGAGCAAAGTTTATCAGTTTTAGTTTACTGTCCAAGGAGGCGGACATGTAGCTGCACCCAGCTCCATTTATACTTTGGGTTTGTATGTTTGTGTGTGGTGACCTCTTCTTGTACAGCCTTCTTAGTTAATCAGGTTCGTAGCCCTGACAGTCTGTTCATAGCCCTGGCAGCCCTCATATTGGCCTTTCAGTTTGTATTCATTTTACCATTCTGGACGCTTATTAGACAAACGTCAAGACGTCCTCACTGTATTCGAACTCTCTCTACCTCTGTCTAGGGCCTCCTAGACCTTTGGGCACCAGGCCTCTTTTCGGCAGCTCACTGGCTGCTTCCTTGTTATCTACACTTACCTTTTTCAGGTTCTAGTAAGTCTTCACCTCTAAACCCTTCCCTTGTCAGTTCGGGCATAGGCAGAAGGATTTGTTTGCATTACAGTGGCATTTTTCTGTTCTGAGAATCTCACCTCTGCTCTTCCATACGCTAGTCCTTTCCGCACCCTTGCTAACTGTTTTAGGACATCCCTTGGTCTCCTGTGTCCCCCAATTAAGCAATACAGAAAATACGTTTTTGGGTACTCACCGTAACATCTCTCTCTCTGAGCTTTCATTAGGGACACAGCTCCCTCCCTTTTTAAATATCTCTATTGTGCAAGTCTATATTCATTTCAGATTGCTTCTGCTTTCACACTAACTGATCAGCTTCCCTCCGGTCGGTGGGTGTACACTACTGAGGAGGAGCCAACTATTTTTTTTTATTGCCTAGTGTCAGCAGCATACCCCCATGGTTTCCTGTGTCCACAAATAAAGGCACCGAGAAAAAGATTTTCCGGTGAGCACCAAAAATTGCATTGCCTTCTCAATATCATCAACACAGGAAAAAAAAAAAAAAAAATTCCCTATGATCAAAATGGTAGATATCTGAGTCATTGATTAGATCGGTGGCAGGATTAAGGACAGTAGTGATTCAGCTGCTTATTTTCTCACACTTTTCTACTCACTGTGACAGTAAGACAGCAAATATCCTCCCTGATTGGTAAGAGGAGGTAAAGACATGGGCAGAAGTATTAAGACATTTCCTATCTTCGTTGACCTGGCCAACAGTTGATATGGCTGCTGTTAATACTACTTTGCAGAGATTTCTGAAATCTGGTCCCTCCGCTCGACATGGGGTCTCCATATTTTACAAAACGTTACTTGAGCCTAATGAAAGGGCAAAACTTCCTTATATGTTGAAGTGGGAGAACATACTGTCTTTCACTGCATCATTAGAGGACTGGCAAATAGCAACCACACATGCATAACTAAGCATTCTTCTTGTATCAACCACTTGGAACAATCCAAGAAGATTCAACTGCACTGGTACCGCTTCCCCAAGAGGATCGCCAGATGTGATCCGACTAACCCCTGGGTCTCCCCCTTCTTCTGGAAGGGCTGTCCCGTGATTGGAAACACCCTGCATATTTGGTGTGAATGCCCTGGTATTAAAACCTTCTGGGAGGGGGTGGAGCGTGTGTTAACGGTTCTGGGAGGGGTGCCTACTACTCTCACCCCTCAAATTGCCCTGCTGGAGATGGGCTTGGAGACAATTCCTCGGCCTTTACGACCCATCTTCACTAATGTGATAATGGTGGCCAGGCAATTTATAACGGCCTGCTGGAGGTCTACCAGCTTACCTTCAAACCCAGAACTGTTCTCACGTGTTAATAACCACTTCCAACACGAGCTAACCCTCTCCAACACCATCTCCAGAAAGACAAAGGTTCTTCAGGGGTGGGACCCATGGGTCACATCTCCATATAACTCTGTCCAAGTCTCCCCTTAGTCTGTACCTACTACCCTCTCATAGTATATTTGTTTGTTCTGAATGGATTGGACGAATCCCCTCAGTCATTATTACGGTGATACTCTTTTGGTTGATATGCAGCAACCCCTTCCCCTCCCCCCCCCTTCTTCCTCCTCCACACCCCCCTCCTCCCCTCCTGGTTTTGTTATGTATATTCTTTGTTTTGGGTCGATAGAACATGTTTGTATACCTTCTGGTGTTAATTCTCAATAAAAAAATTATTGGTTTAAAAAAAACGTGCAGAAGTTATTGCATCGCTCCCCCAGGGTCACTAGAAGGTTTTACAGTATGGGAGATGATTGTAACACTGCATACAGATCAAATAATCATCAGCCAAGCGCTCATTTGACTGACAGCTAGCTCTAGCTCCACCCACACACACACATGCATGCTTGATTTCATTGAGCGTGCATGTTTTCTGTGTAGGAAGAGAGGAGTAAGCCTGGTAGGCTTCTGACTACTCTAAGGTCAGTCTTGGGGATTGTTCATGCTGCCTTTTACTCCCACGCATTTTTGCTATGGATAAATTGCAAATTTTTTCAGCCATAGCAAAATGAGTGAGATTTCTGCAATCTCCTGCATCTGCTTCCTAAATTTTTTCTTGAAGATTTGAACCACTAAAGTTTTTTTTTTTTTTTTTTTTGTTTTTTTAAATCCAAATCCTTTCAGCGTTTTTGCAGCATTTTTCACCCATTCGAATAAATGGGTGAAAAAAAAACACGTAAAAGTATATAACAAATGGCAAAACGATGATTCAGTGGGCGTCCTTTCTTCTAAAAGCCTTACATTTTTATTAAAGGGATCCTGTCACCTACAAAACGCCTCCTAAGCTATCAAAACATGTCCCTGCAGCATCCCATCACTAATCTCACACTCCTTTTGTCTCCTAAAAGCATCCTGTGAAAGTGCATAAAAACGTTTTAATACTTACTCATTAGTGATTATAATTAGCAGGGGCTATATTTTTTAGCACTAAGGGCCTGTTTTTGCAGCCTGAATGATCCAGCCTCTCTCTGTCTGTGCTGCTGTGATGTGGAGCTGAGGGCAGGACTAATGATTTGCATCCTGTGAGTGATAGAGAGGGGGGAGGGCAATGCCTGCACAAGCAGAGCACACAGACAGAGAGAGGGTGGATCCTGGAGCCTGCAAAACAACAAGCCCTGGGGACTAAAGAAAATAGCCCCTGCTATTTATAATGCCTAATGAGTAAGTATTAAAACATTTTTATGCACTTTCACAGGATGCTTTTAGGAAACAAAAGAAGTGTGATATTAGTGATAGGATGATGCAGGGACATGTTTTCGTAGCTTAGGAGGTGTTCTGGAGGTGACAGGATCCCTTTAAGCAATGATAAAAAAGAGAAAAGTCGCAACTTTACATCCAAAGATCAATTAGAATTGTGCACAGATGGGTTTCATCATCAGATCTTATGCATTGCATAGAGTAAGGTGTATTGATCAAAACTCCTCTGCGCACAAATTTAATTGATTTTTGAATGTAAAGTTGCGATTTTTCTCGTCTTTATGATTTCTTTACTTAATGAACACAAATTAAGGCTTTTAAAAGAAAGAACACACACTGGATCATCATTTTTCCTGCCTCCTCCTGCTGCACCACACATCCCTATTCATTGTCTCTCTCTATGGGTGAGCTGACAAATTCTTGTTTTTTGCTATGTAAAGAAATGCATTCAAGAACACAAGAAAAAATAAAATGTGTGTATTTTACGTAGCACATAGCCCTGTAGTTTCCTATTGTTTTTGAAAGATGGTACCTTGCACATTATTAGCACAGTCTTGCAATTTTGCTTGAACCTTAAAATATCTTAAAATAGTAATAAAAAGTCATATTTTAAAGCGTAACCGCCATTTAAATTTTTATTTAATATTACTGTAGAGCAAGTAATTATAATAAACTTTAAGATCTACTTTACTAGAAAATTCTGGTGTAAAACAATTCATACATTCCACAAGATGTCCCGACTACACTGTGTGTGAAGCAGACATACAGTGCGTTGTGTAAGTATTTGTCCCCCTTGAACTTTTCAACCTTTTACCACATTTCAGGCTTCAAACATAAAGATATAAATTCAAATTTTTTTGTGAAGAATCAACAACAAGTGGGACACAATCGTGAAGTGGGAAGAAATTTTTTGGATAGTTTAAACTTTTTTAACAAATGAAAAACTGAAAAATGGGGCGTGCAATATTATTCGGCCCCTTTACTTTCAGTGCAAAAAACTCACTCCAGAAGTTCAGTGAGGATCTCTGAATGATCCAATGTTGTCCTAAATGACTGGTAATGATAAATAGGATCCACCTGTGTGTAATCAAGTCTCTGTATAAATGCACCTGCTCTGTGATAGTCTTAGGGTTCAGTTTGAAGTGCAGAGAGCATCATGAAGACCAAGGAACACACCAGGCAGGTCCGAGATACTGTTGTGGTGAAGTTTAAAGCCAGATTTGGATACAAAAAGATTTCCTAAGTTTTAAACATCTCAAGGAGCACTGTGCAAGCGATCATACTGAAATGGAAGGAGTATCAGACCACTGCAAATCTACCAAGACCCGGCCGTCCCTCTAAACTTTCATCTCGAACAAGGAGAAGACTGATCAGAGATGCAGCCAAAAGGCCCATGATCCCTGTGGATGAACTGCAGAGATCTACAGCTGAGGTGGGAGAGTATGTCCATAGGACAACAATCAGTCGTACACTGCACAAATCTGGTCTTTATGGAAGAGTGGCAAGAAGAAAGCCATTTCTTACAGATACCCATAAAAAGTCTCATTTGAAGTTTGCCACAAGTCACCTGGGAGACACCAAACATGTGGAATAAGGGGCTCTGGTCAGATGAAACCAAAATCTAAATTTTTAGCCACAATGCAAAATGATATTTTTGGTGTAAAAGCAACACAGTTCATCACCCTCAAAACACCATCCCCATTGTCAAACATGGTGGTGGCAGCATCATGGTTTGGGCTACTTTTCTTCATCAGGGACAGGGAAGATGGTTAAAATCGATGGGAAGATTGACGGAGCCAAATACAGGACCATTCTGGAAGGAAACCTGTTGGAGTCTGCAAAAGACCTGAGACTGGGACGGAGATTTATCTTCCAACAAGACAATGATCCAAAACATAAAGCAAAATCTACAATGGAATGGTTAAAAAATAAACGTATTCAGATGTTAGAAGGGCCAAGACACAGTCCAGACCTGAATCCAATGGAGAATCTGTGGAAAGAGCTGAAAACTGCTGTTCACAAACGCCTCAATCCAACCTCACTGAGCTCCAGCTGTTCTGCAAGGAAGAATGGGCAAGAATTTCAGTCTCTCCATGTGCAAAACTGATAGAGACAAACCCCAAGAGACTGCAGCTGTAATCACAGCACAAGGGGGCGCTACAAAGTATTAACTCAAGGGGACGAATAATATTGCAAGCCCCACTTTTCAGTTTTTTATTTGCTAAAAAAGTTTAAAATATGTAACAAATTTCATTCCACTTCACGATTGTGTCCCACTTGTTGTTGATTCTTCACAAAAAAATTAAAATTGATATCTTTGTTTGAAGCCTGAAATGTGGTAAAAGGTTAAAAAGTTCAAGGGGGCCAAATACTTTCACAAGGCACTGTATGTTATTTTGGTCATTGCAACATTGTAATAAAATGCAATAATGGTGATCAGAACATCATATCTACCCAAAAATGGTATAATTAGAAACGTCAGCTCAAGGTGCAAGTCACTGTATATTCATTATGTTAATTATGTTCACACTGAATACGGGCATGTAACCATATAAGGGAAAAGGGGGCATGGCCTGCATAGTGTGCGACCTGAATGCAGCTGGGGAGGAAACAATATATCAGATTAACTCAGCATACAGCACTGTTGGTAACCAACGTTAGCATCTGGCACAAGCGTCTCCACACAGCTCAGATCTCTGTTAATCCCTTCTCTGCAGTCACACTGCTCCCTATCAGCCTGCTCTCAGAAGCTGTGGAAATACACACACAGTGCTGGTAGATGCTGGCCATGCCCACACAGCCATAAAATGCAGTTTTAAAAGAGCACAGAAGAATGTGCAACCAGGGCAGTATTGAGTATTTTTTTCTTCTTCAATGAAATGACATTTACAAGTTAAGTTAATACACAAGCACTGTAAAGTGTCTCTAACTTAAAAAAAAAGGAAATATAGAATAAAAATTAAGGAAAAGACGATCTGGTGCCACATGTCCGTAAAATTAGAAATTCTTTATTGAGATTCCAATAAAAACATGAGCATCCCGACCACAAAGGGTCTAACCGGACGCGTTTCTGAAACCAAGTTCCTTAGTCATCGGCATATACAACAATGAAAACCACACAATTTTATACCAAAGAATTTCACCCACATGTACTTAATACTTAGAAACACCAGGTGAACAGTTAACACATTATAATTTCTAATTTTGCGGACTTGTGGCACCGGATCATCTTTTCCTTAATGACGTAAAGTGGAGGTCGGCCTCTTCTCCGAGTGCCTGGGAAGCCAGGGTGTGTTTGGTGAGTGGCACAACCTCCCCCTTTCGTTACCCTCTTACCTTCCAATAGATTAAAAATGTCCTGCGTTGCATATGATGGACTAGTGAAGTCTATGGCAGGGTTGGGAGCAGATCTGAATCCCGATTTAGAGGATTTAGACAGAAGATCCCAACAAAGTGATAACCACAGCGTGAAACTAACCGGACACACAATGTGAAATGAACATACGCTTTAATATTGATGATGACTGATCAGCAAGTACTATTTCGCTTTATCCTAGCGTTTATTTTCTATCGTTCTCACTCTATTCACTTTATTCATTTTGTTCTTTTAATAGCACATCACATATGTTTTTCAGTCTAGTTTAGTTTTTGCACCGTCTCTAGTTTTTGGATCCTTGCTCCAGTTTGCATCCAGTAAAAAAAAAAGTATGTTTTTTTGTTTTGGAAAAGATATGTCAAAATGACACCGAGAACAATGCTAGTGTGACTGCAGCCTGCGCTGTGTGCGGTGACCCTGCTCTGACACAGAGGAGCGCAGCCTTCCTATTACTTATCACCTTGTGAGCAGATCCTCTCCGTGCTTCTGTCTGACTCATAATAAAACCTTCTATTATCTGTGACAATGGATCCATTGCACCTAGGAGGTAACAGAATCCTATCTAGATGTAGATAATCATTAGTGTTTTATCAGAGTCTGATGCAACCAGATGGAAGAGCACCATAAAGCCAACATGTATACACTGGCTCCAATAATATAAATTCCTCTTAAAGGGAACAGGTCATGGTGAATTGCCAGCCAGGGACTATGCATCTTCGGTGACTAGTCTGAGGCAGGTGCCCGGTGGCTTCTCCCCACCATTCTCCACTAGACTGACAGGTTTTTCCCTATACATATACATAGGGAGAGACCCTGCCAGTCATGGGTACTGAATATGGAGAAGCTGCCAAGGACTGACTTTGGACTAGTCATCTGAGATGTATAGACTCCAGATGGCTCATCAAAGTAAGTTCTTTGCTAAAACAGCACAGTATTTCAAAGTTATGACATGTGCCCTCAATCCGGAGACACTGGATCTTGTACAGAGATGCAAGTGTTTTCCGCAGGAGAATGCAGGGTCCACGCTCACAATCAGAAGACGTTGTGTTTTGGGTGCAGCTGATTTTTGCTCTGTTCTCCCGACGAGAACATGCGCGCCTCCGCAAGCATAGATTGACATTCTGTGGCTCAGGAAGTTGCGTCGTATATCCATTTACGCTGCGGAGAAAAGAAGCACAGTGCGCATGGGGTTTCTATCATTTCATCCACTGCTTTTGTACTGTACAATGCAACATTTTAGATGCAGCAAAAACAGGCTGCGTCCAAAATCTG
This sequence comes from Allobates femoralis, assembly GCA_033576535.1. Classification (NCBI taxonomy): domain Eukaryota; kingdom Metazoa; phylum Chordata; class Amphibia; order Anura; family Aromobatidae; genus Allobates; species Allobates femoralis. The sequence goes on along the minus strand of JARQOC010000001.1, from coordinate 587,690,209 downwards.
CTATTCCTGATCTTGGGTACATACCCTAAGACAGACACTGGCTGTGTTCTTGCAGCCGTGCAGGATTGAGTCCGCCTGTGGATCAGGCAGCATGAATCGGCTAGCAGGTTCCTTTTTTTAATGTATCTTTAGAACTGTTTAAAGCAGATCTGTCATCAGATTTCGCAATACAATCTGCACACATTATTATTTTTTCTTTTAGACCTGATGAAGTTGGTACATTTACTTTGAAATTCCACATCAGAACAGCTGTAAAATCCTGATATTTGAGTGACTATTTTTGATTCCAGCTATAGAGTAAGATCTCATGTTCAAGTGCATTCAATCTCCACCCATCCAGACTGATTGACAGCTGCAACTGGGCAGTGTGAGATCTCAGCAGGGAGGAGACACAGTGAGGCGCTGTCAATCAGGCGATATGGATTGAATATAACCTTTTACACGGCATTTTATAGTCATTCTGATATGAATTTTCAATTTAGTGCAGCCTAATCTACTCATAAAGCTTTACTGTATATACTAATGTAAGATCTGATAACAGATCTGCTTCAAGTTTTTTGTTTTTTTTTTTTTGCTGTGCTTACTGATTTGTATATACTAATAAACTCATGTTGCCACAAATTATATTAATGGCATGTATTAAATGTATAAAAAAATATACCTCTGATGCCAGCTTTAGACATGTATGTGTTAATTCACATGTATATGCTTAAGTACTTGAGAAGCAAAATGGGAATAACAGATCAGTCAACAGTTGATTTCCAGGCAGCAGTGGAGGATATTTTATATACATTGCAAAGAGACCTTCCTTACAAACTGAAGAAAAATGCGGAGATTTTTTGCAACATAGTACAGCTTTCTAGAGTTTCTGCAGGTATGCATGCTTTCAACATTAATGTGGTTGTCACACGTTACAACTTGTCTTACATTCACAGCATAGGTGGATATGTTGCTAATGGTCATAGGTGTCACCTCTGGGACCCCGGAGGTCATAACTAGGAGTCTAGTGTCCTCTATATGAATATAGCATACCCCATATGCACCAGCCCCACTCCATTCAACTGGGGACACAAGACCGTTGTTAATATTGGGGTCTCAAAGATGGAATCTCCTTCCATCAACAACTGATCAACTAATCCTATTAGTAGATGAGAAAATGTAATTGTGGGATAACCTTTTTTTTTTTTTTTCAAGTATTGTTGGAAGAAACATGCTGATCACAGCTTAGGCCGGCTTCACACCACATTTGTTGTTATCCGGCCGATCCGATGAGAACTGGATAGCCCGGATCACATTTCGGCCCAATAGTTTGCCTATGGGGCCGGATCGAGCTGGTTGAGCTATCTGCCATCTGGTTTCCATGTGTCCAGGTGAATCCAGGAGGACTCGGATTTTTCACCCGGACACAAAAATGCTGCATGCACGATTTTTGTACCTGGGGAGAAAAATCTCCCCAAACCAGATCCTCTCAGATTCTCTCGGATCCTCCCGGATCCGGGGCAATCCGGCGCTCCCTAACATGGGAGCCTATGGGGTCGGATTGCCCCGATCCGGGAACCAGACACCTGCAGCCGCACACCGCTGTTATTTCAGGAATGCGGCTACCTCCCCGCGAGCCGCGGTCCTGTATCATCAGTAGCTTCAGCTGTGTGCAGCTGCACACCGGACCGGAGGGCATATTAGCCCTCTGGTTCTGTGTGCTGATCCGGTCCAGGGCTGTTCGGTCCATAGCGGATCTAAACGTGGTGTGAAACCAGCCTTAGGTCGGCTTCACACTGCGGGTGTGATCCAATCCGTGGCTGTCCGTGTAAACCGGACAGCCCCAGACTGGATTTTGGCCCCATAGTATCCTATGGGGCCGGATGGAAGCTGTATGACAGCTCTCTGCCATCCAGTTTCTATCTCTCCGGGAAAATCTGGGAGAATTCCGATTTTTGCCCGAGGAGAAAAATCTACCCTAATTGCCTTCTCCCAGATCCTCCCGGATTGCCTGGATCCTCCGGATCCGGGGCATTCCGGGGCTCCCTAAGCATGGGAGCCTATGGGGCCGGATTGCCCCGATCCGGAGGATCCGGGTACCGGACACCTGCGGCTGAAGCTGCTGTTATTTCAGGACCGTGGCTTGCTCCATGCGAGCCGTGGTCCTGAATCATCAGCTGCGTGCGGCTGCACACTGGATCCGGAGGGCATATTAGCCCTCCGGGTTCTGTGTGCTGATCCGATCCGGGGCTGTCAGGTTCACCCTAAAAGCCACGGATCGGATCACACCCGCAGTGTGAAGACGGCCTTACTTTAGCTGGGAATGGACAGGCAAAAACACTGAAATTAATTAGCTGTTGATTTTCACACCCAAATTTCCAATTTTTCTTTATATTTGGCCCAGCAGAACATGCATGTTAAGCCAATGGAGGTTGGGTGTGCAGCTATTTACTGCTAATTATAACTCACTACTAATGTCTTCCTCTTTCTGAAGTCTTCATTTTCCAATCTGACCTGAAAGCAGCAGCCAGGCTCAATTTACTGCTCAGCCATTACACTGATGCCTCCACCATGTGCCAGTCATTGCACTCGTTGCCATTTGCTATAGAATGCAACATAACATCACTCTCTCCCACATACCTCTTTAATTCTGCACCAACCTGCCTCTCTCTCATGCCAGTCTAATACCCTACCCATGCTTTCTATTGTGCTAATGATCTAAGACTAACATTTTTCAAACCCAAATCTTTCGTCTCCCTAACTTTTCCTGTGCTGCTCCATTTCTTTGGAATGTGCTATTCCAGACAATCCTGTCTACAGTTTTACGCATGCCCTAAAAGCACATATTTTCGGCAGACCTATTTCATTCCCTGATCTTACTCCTTTCCTTTTCTTGCACTCTTCTATAAACGTTTCCTTTGAATTGTCCAGCGTTACAGAACACATTGGCGCTATTTAAATAAAGATAATTTTTTACTATAGCAAAATAAATGATTTGACTGGAATTTGTGATTCCTCAAATTGTTAGGGATTGTAGTTTTATAACCGTTTTACAATACAGCACACAATTAAAGATATTCACTAATAAAGGGCTGTATTTCCACGTCTCGCCTCTGACTAACACCCATCCTTTACTTTTCCAGGGTCAGACCACTGGACCAACACCGAGAAGAAAAGTTTTAACAAAGCAATAAACACCTGCAATAAAGATTTCTTCCATGTCCAGAAGATGGTAAATTCTTCCTTTTGTTGATTTAGACTATAGTAGAATTCCTGCAATCCCACGTATGGTCAGCTGAAATACTGATACTCCACAATTCCTTATGTCAGTAAGGAGAACAGCTTATAAAGCCACAGCTATCGAGGGTTATGGGGGATTTATATTTATAGTTCAGATTTTATTTTTGTTGAACTTTTGCTTTCAGAGTTCTAGAGCCCTGATTTTATTGTTCCACTGTCTTAGTTCCTGGATTCCGCAGCCCCTGTGTTCATTGTTCCACTGTCTAAGGGCCCTTTCACATCAGCGTTTTTTTAAATTTGCGGCAGATGCGGTGAAAAAAACGCATCTGCCGCAATTGCCGCATAACCGATGCATTTGCGGCGCGGTTGCGGTAATCCCATAGAAAGTATAGGGGGACTTGCGGCAGGTGCTCCCGCACCTGCCGCAAGTGCAAAACCGCACTTGCCGCACCTGCCGCAAGTCCCCTATACTTTCTATGGGGATTACCGCAACCGCGCCGCAAGTGCATCGGTATTGCGGCTGAACGCGGTTTTTTTCGCTGCCGCACCTGCCGCAAGTGCAAACCGCACTTGCCGCACCTGCCACAAGTCCCCCTATACTTTCTATGGGGATTACTGCAACCGCGCCGCAAGTGCATCGGTTATGCGGCAATTGCGGCAGATGCGTTTTTTTTCACCGCATCTGCCGCAAATTTAAAAAAAACGCTGATGTGAAAGGGCCCTAAGGCTGCTTTCACATCAGCGTTTTGCGCTGATTGCGGCAGTTGCGGTAAAAAAACGCAACTGCCGCGATTACCGCATAACGGCCGCACTTGCGGCAAGCCCCATACAATGTCTGTGGGGCTTGCGGCAAGTGCGGTGTCGGCACTTGCCACAGGTGCGGCCGCGAAAAAAACGCGGTACCGCTGTTCTTTCGCTGCCGCAAGTGCCGAAACCGCACTTGCCGCACACTTACCGCAAGCCCCATAGACATTATATGGGGTGAACCGCAAGTGCAGCCTTTATGCGGTAATCGCGGCAGTTGCGTTTTTTTCACCGCAACTGCCGCGATCAGCGCAAAACGCTGATGTGAAAGGGGCCTTAGTCCTTGAGTTCCAGAGCCCTGATTTATTGTTTCACTGTCTTAGTTCCTGGTTTCAGAGCCCTGTGTTCATTGTTCCACTGTCTTATTTCCTGGGTTCCGGAGCCCTGTGTTCATTGTTCCACTGCCCTGTTTTCAGTATTCAGGAGCCCTATGTTTATGGTTCTTCTGCCTTATTTTCCGGGTTCCGGAGCCCTATTGGGGTCCCAGCAATTGAGCACCCACGAATTAATTAAGCTATCTTCTATCTTATGGCTAAGGGATAACTCTGAATTTTGGGAATAACCCTTTTCCCTACAACAATTCAGTGACTCCTAAATAGTTACCATGAACAATACACAACTTCTATTGGACTATAAGGGTGAGATCTGTAGTGATAATCCACTTGATATCATTCATGTATGGAGGTTATCTATGGGTATGTTCGAATGCTTAAAATGTATTTTTGAAAACCTTTTTGCCAGTGAAAATCTGTTCTTTTTAGCGTCCGGAGGCCTGTATGATTGTAACTGCATGCTTACATGGTTTTGCACCATATTTATCATCTCTTTTAGACACTTTTTGCACCTTGTGCCAGGAGGTGTGGCTTTATGTGTAATAGAGTAACTTGGGCTCGTTTTTCACACATCTGTAAAACATATCACGTCAGTAAATGATGTCAATTAATTATGCTCTGGTGTATATAGTGTCACTATAAAGTATACATAACATCCTCACTGTGAAGGCCAACCTATATAATGGGCAAGGCAAGCAAAATGAGCACTCAAAATAACATATATAAAGGTTTTTATTAAAAATTCAACATATTAATAACATTAAATAAATTTAAAAGGTTGCCCCCAACATGAGGGGACATATAAAATAGACCTGTACAACTTAGCAATAGCCCAGGGATCTCCAACTTCAGGCCTCGAGGGCCGTAAACAGTGCAGGTTTTGAGGATTTCCTTAGTATTGCATAGGTGATAATATAATCACATGCACTGGTGATGATTCCATTGCTAAGGAAATCCTGAAAACATGACATGTTTGCAGCCTCGAGGCCTGGAGTTGGAGATCTCCACAATAGCAACTTCAACTTTTATAATAATAGTGTACATATATTAGTTTGTTGTTAACTTCTATTATATCATTACAGCTCAGTGGCAGATTATAAAATTAATCCGATATGCAATACAATATTAGAATGGCAGAAGTATTTCTCTTATATTTAAGACACAGGTGTTAGGTGCGAATGCAGAGCAGGTCCTGAGTCCCTCAGCCCCAACGCACGTTTCACCTCACTTCTTCAGGGGGCGTGTCAGGATTATTAATATATTAAGGTGGCCAATGATGTAGTGTAAATATGGACATGTGATGCATAAAAAGGTTATTTTGCCTGCAGCTTTGATACACGGATAAATGTGATGCATGCAGTCCACCCCCATTAGCATGTGGCTTCCAGTTTCTGGTCAGTGATCCGCCACGTCTTCAGGGCAACATCAACTACAGGTGGCGGTGCCGGTGCGTGTCAGCTGTCATAAATGCTGGGAGCTACAGAAGTCTGTAGTGTGATGTGTGTGTTGTAATATGAGAGTTCCTATTTTCACTCCGAAGAGGTGAGGTGACACGCTGGGTCTCTTGACCTGAGATAACAGTTATATAGGCACAAATAAAGCTTTTTGTTCAAGTTGGGAGCCCAGGTATTCTGATCTGACACCGGCCATGTGAATCTGGCCTTAGCGGGAGAAGGTAGGGCTTTTGATACAATGCACTGTTACACAATTTTGGTGCAAACATTTGGCACAAGACAAAACAAACGAATAGGTGGTGTGAGCTCAGATTAGACAGATCTGGTGGTGCTGTCACACCTGGCGACGTCGCTAGCGACATCGCCGAAAAAGTGACGTATCAGCGATGTCGCTAGCGACGTCGCGCTGTGTAAACGAGCGGCGCGACCGCGTTTTATCGCTGGTGCAGGTTGTCAGGTTTACGGGAAGAACCGTAAACCTGTCAACCTGCGATGAGGCTGGATCGCGCCGTATGACATCGCCAGAGCGATGTCGGCGGCGATCCAGCCTATACCGCAGCGTTGCTGCGGATCGCTCGCTGGGCTGAGCCCAGCCCAGCGAGCGATGTCACCGCCTGCATCGCTGCGGCATCGCCGGCCACAGCGATGCTGTGTGACAGCTGGCCAGCGATGTCGGAAGCGAGCGGGCACCCGCGCTTCGCTTCCGACATCGCTGGCCAGATCGTGCTGTGTGACGGCACCATAAGACACATGACCCACAGTGATTAAGAAGTAATAAAAAGGGTCAAAATCAAAAGCCTGCTTGATTATTAAATTTGCATTTTCTTTTGTTCTGGTTTTTTGGTATTTTAACCCAAATTCATCTTGCAATATGTTCTTTAATGTGTTTACTTGTTTTTTTTAATGTTTTGTTTTCAAGATGTTTGCGGCCTATTCGTCAATTATGTCTTTTTATAAATGGAAACGTTCTCCAGTCCCCCCCCCCTCCACCTCCTGTACTGATTTTATTTATGCCTGAAATTTTGTTTATGTTGGGAAGCAAATTTTTTGACTTTTTAGCCAAAAACATGTGGCTGTAAAAAGGCAAAAAACACATTAATAATAGAATAAACAGGGATTTTTTTGTTAATGTTTAACAATATTCATAAACCACATGCTCCATCTTGAAGATCTTGGGGCAAAAAAAAAAATCAACGACTAACACCGCAAAAAAAAAGAGGGTTAACAAGTACTAGGACAATCCTTTCTGATTCCACTTGTGTTCCCTAGTTAAAATAATAAACCCTGTACTCGCCTCCCGGGCTGCCATCATTCCAGCACTTTCGTTAATTGAGGCTTATGTGACATTGTGACATCACGTGAGCCCCGTGCCCATGCATCACCGGCTCTCTTCTCCCCGTTTTTGGACCAAACGAGTAGCGTTACGGCTGCCAGTCACTTTCTGTTGATTGCTCCTTTGCCCAAAGGCATATAGAGAGAAGCTGGTGGTGATTGGACGCGGGGCTCGCGTGATGTCACAATGTCATATGAGCCCCGAGCCGCGATTACTGACAGTGCTGGAATGGTGGCCGCTCGAGAGGTGAGTACAGGGTCTATTGTTTTAACTAGAGGAAAAACAAGTGGATTTAGAAGGCGTTTTCCTAGTACTAGACAACCCCAATAACAAAAAAAACAACAAACCAACAAAAAAGAAATTTGGGGCTCGATTCATCATTTGCAATTTTTTCTTTAAATCCAGAAAAAGTGCCACAAAAAAGTTTGAATCTGTTCCTGATAGCCAAAAACTTGTGATGTCAAGTTATCAGATTTAGTTTTTTCTTTTTTTTGGTGTTTACTGGTTTGTGTTACAAGCTGTTCTATGATCATTTTGTATTTCCTAGTATGATGAAGTGAGCACCACAGCATGGATTTTTTTTTTTTTTCATATAGACATTCGATATTCCAGAATATATGTCAGAATAAACCAATTTGACATTATTATTATTATTATACTTATTACCCGTATAAGCAGTATAGCAGCATTAGCAGACACCAATGTCCTATGTGTTCAGAGTTCACAAGGATGACATGACATTAGATAGCACAGTGTGTATAGGTGATAGCTCCAGGCCAGGGCTGACTGTCAAAAGGATAAAGAGCTGTGATAAATGCTGGGTTCATCCCGGGTGCAGAGATGGCCATCAGTCTCATTTCCTGTCTACAAAATCCAGGGAACAAGTGTTGTGATGTGCACGGGATGGAAATGAGAAAATAGCAGCACATGATGGTGAACTTCATACCTTGTGCATCACAGAATAATAAAGTTCACAACTTACCTGCCAAACCTGTGCATGATCGTGCTGCTGTCACCCTCAGTAAGGTGAAACAGCTTGGGTGTCATACCCATGTTCGGGAACTGTCCTAACTTTGATCATCTCTACCTTCTCATCCACTCTTCATGAGTAGGTGTTCCCTTTTCATAAATATTTTCGCCAGAACTATAAGTGCTGTAACTTCCCGACATGCTTTACCTCTGCTATTGTCCAATGGCTTGCTTGTTCAGAACTTAAAGGCCACCTCTTTGTCATGCAGAGAGACAAAGGTTTGCCTCTGCTTACTATAGGAGGACGAGAGACAAAGACACATATGACTACTTGAGAGAAAAAAGACAGAGACCACCCTTGACCCAGACAAACTTCATGTGAAGGGATAAAGACCCACCCCCCACTCCCTGTAGAGGGATAAATACCCACCACCCACTTTCTGTAGAGAGACAATGGCCCACTTCTTGTAGAGGGATAAAAACCCATCCCCCAACTTCCTATAGAGTACCTTCTCATGCCACAACTGTGGGAGACATTTTTGGTGGCGATATTTTGACCCGGAATTATCGCCGCCAAATTGCCTCCTTATTGCGGCGTGTATTTTGGGAATTTGGTGGCGATAAAACCAATGTCGCCTGGTTTCGATTTTGGAGCAGTGCCCCACTCTATTTTCCTGTAGGGGAAAAAAATCCACCCCAACATCTTGTAGGGGACAAAAACCGGTCAACATTACCTGTAGTTTGTCTCTGTGTCACCTGATGAAATACATCTGACAACAGGCAGCAAAATTCCACAGATGAGCAACTCCCAGTGTCCGGCACGTTGGAATGATTTTTCAGGGATAAGACATTAATTTATAAATAAAGTAATTTGCAGGTTGACTATCACATTATACAAGGTGGGCCATTTATATGGATGCACCTAAATAAAATGGGAATGGTTGGTGATATCAACTTCCTGTTTGTGGCACATTAGTATATGGGAGGGGGAAAACTTTTCCAGATGGGTGGTGACCATGACGGCCATTTTGAAGTTGGTCATTTTGGATCCAACTTTATTTTTTTTCAATGGGAAGAGGGTCATGTGACACATCAAACCTATTGAGAATTTCATAAGAAAAACAATGATGTGCTTGGTTTTAATGTAACTTATTTATGCACTGGATATCTGAAATTGCAACATAATTCAGATATCCAGTAGCATTGAGGTTTCCATTGATGAAGAATGGCCCACTATCTTTGTACCCCAAATCCCACACCATACCATCAATGTTTGTGTTCCAGCAGTCTTGGAGGGATCTCTCCACTGTGGGTTAGTGTCAGACCAATAGCGGGGTTTTGTTTGGTAACTTCACCATTCACAAAAAAGTTTGCTCATCACTCATCTGAAGGCAATTGTCTATGCTGTGAAGATACGAGATGTGCAGCATCTGACACAACGGATCCTGGAAGCCTGTGCAGCATTTATTCTGCGGTTTTGCTATCAATCTGTCAGGAGTAGGAGAAGAGGGTTACATTGACAATCCAACACAATGGGCAGCACTGAACACATTTTATAAGTGGTCATAAACTTGTAAATAACTCATGAAAGAATAAAGTTACATTAAAACCAAGCACACCATTGCTTTTCGTATGAAATTCTCAATGAGTTTGATGTGTCACATGACCCTCTTCCCATTGAAAAAAATAAAGTTGGATCCAAAATGGTCAACTTCAAAATGGCCGCCATGGTCACCACCCATCTGGAAAAGTTTTCCCCCTCCCAACAGGATGTTTATATCACCAACCATTCCCATTTTATTTAGGTGCATCGATATAAATGGCCCACCCTGTATATCATATGTGATCAAGTTGTTTGAAATTACAAGGCACACCTCTTTCTCCGGATATTCTCTCACCTAATGCTGCCTGTCTGCATTGTGTCAGCTGTAGTGTTCTCCAGGTGTTCACCAATCGCAGACTTGTCCATCATACTGTAAGGTAAGGAAGAGCGATTCATCATTTCACAGAACTTGTTTCTTCTGCTCCAGAATCCAGTGGTGGTGTCTTTACACTTCTCCATCTAATGCTCAGCATTGTGCTTGGTGATATACGGCTGCATGCAGACCCATGACATAAAATTCCTGGGGCTCAGTTTTGGTTTCTTGCCTTTAATTGTGTTTTAACTCTTTGATATTTGTATAATTTAATATTTTTTAGTTGTCACTGAGGTATTGAATAAAATCTGTTCTGTTAGTCTTGGATACTTGGGTGCCCATGTAACTTTTATGCAACGCTCTTATTCCATGGTTTACCTAATGTCCTCATGTTATTGTTGTTTTCTAGATAAAGACAAAGACCATGTCACAGTGTGTTGAATATTATTACACCTGGAAGAAGATCCTGCACCTGAGCCGCCGGCACAAGACTCGCCTCATTGACTTCCATGAGGAAGATGCAGTGAGTGTGCTATAGGGAGAAATGCTTCCTAGTATTTGCATGGATTTCATATTGGGAGGAAATTGGAATTTTTCATTGGTTGGTACAACTACAAGTGCTAAAAATACAACAAAACCCACAGTAACATCTGCAGATCAGTCCTGATTGAGATTTAAGGTTTTTCTTTTTCTTCACATCTTGAAAATGTTCTCTGATTTCTTAGAAAGCTGAAAGACAATCGGTCCAGCATCTGTTTCTAACTGTCGCCCCATATCTCTTCTCTCCTTCGCCTCAACACTACTTGAACAATACGTCCACTCAGAACTGTCCTCCCATCTCTCCTCCTGCTCCCTCTTGGGCCACCTACAATCCGATTTCCGACCCCGCCACTCCATCGAAACAGCCCTAACCAAAGTCACCAACGACCTGCTGAGCGCCAAGAGCAAGCGGCACTACTCCGTCCTCCTCCTCCTTGACCTATCTGCCATCTTCGACACTGTTGACCATTCCGTCCTACTTCAGATCCTGGAATCTCTCGGCATCACTGACCTAGCCATCTCCTGGATCTCCTCATAACGGACCGCACTTTCAGCGTCACCCACTCCCACACCTCCTCTTTGCCCTATCCGTCGGTGTCCCCCAAGGCTCGATTCTGGGACCACTATTTTTCTCCATCTACACTATCGGCCTAGGACAACTCATTGAGTCCCATGGCCTTCAGTACCATCTCTATGGCGATGACACCCAGATCTATCTGTCTGGGCCCGACATCACCTCCCTACTATCCAAAATTCCACAATGCCTGTCCGTCATCTCATCCTCTGGTCGCTTACTTAAACTGAACATGGACAAAACTGAGTTCATTGTCATCCCCCCAAGTCACTCTCCCCCACCACCCGACTTATCCATCCTTGTCAACGACTGCTCAGTCTCCCCAGTCCCCCACGCCAAATGCCTCGAGGTAATCCTTGACTCTTCCCTCTCCTTCAAGCCTCACATCCAGGCCCTTGCCACCTCCTGCCGACATGTCAAAAACATCCCGGATTCGCACTTTCCTTGACCACAACACTGCTAAAACACTTGTTCATGCTCTCATCATCTCCCGCCTGGACTACTGCAATCTCCTACTTACCGGCCTCCCCGCTACCTCCCTTGCACCTCTCCAATCTGTCCTAAACTCCGCTGCCTGACTAATCCACCTATCTTCCCGCTGCTTCCCTGTCTCCCCCCTCTGCCAAGCCCTTCAATGGCTCCCCACTTCTCAGAGATTCAGGTTCAAAACACTAACCATGACATACAAAGCCATTCACAACCTGTCCCCTCAATACATCTCTGACATGGTCTCCCGATAGCTACCTGCACGCACCCTGCGATCCTCCCAAGAGCTCCTTCTCTACTCCATACATGGTAGAAGGAACAGAGGGGCACTCACCGCTCAGTTTCTTCAGGCATATTTATTAGACACACGGTGCAGACATTATTCAAAGTCACATCACGGGCGGGGAGGGAAGCTGGAGACACAAATATGCCTGAAGAAACTGACCGGTGAGTGCCCCTCTGTTCCTCCTATACTGTGCTGTGGGCTGTGTGCGGCCTCCTGCTGTATACTGGGGGCTGTGTGCAGCCTCCTGATGTATACTGGGGCAATATTTCGTGATTGTAAATGCGACGATGCAGATTTCTTTAGTCGACATACACACACACACACATACACTCAGCTTTATAGATTATATGTAACTAGCTGGGAGCCCGATGCACATGCATCGGGATTCTAGTACGTCGAGTCTCTGACTTTAGCGCGGGCATTGCGAGTCGACTTAGAAGTGCTCGCAATGGCCGCTTCGCGGCCAATGCTTCGCGCGTATCCACATGACCACGCCGGCTCCACGAGGCAGATCGAGTCCAGAACGAGCTCTCATAGACTTGTATTGAGTTGTGTCCTCCGGCATACTCCATAATGCACTGTAACTGCTGGCTGGTCACAAATCCCAGGAGACTGACTGGATCGCCGCTGGAAAGAGGTGAAGACTGAAGTAGGCAAGTATGGTACAGGGGGCGGGTGCTTAGATGGAAAGCACCACTACAGCGGTGAAATAAAACAAAACTCTGGAGTGCTGATCATCCTGTGGGCACAGAATACCATGGTTATCAGATGTACTTCTGAAAACAAATATTTTAATGCAAGCATAAAAATAATCGCACCAAATGAATGTGTTTTGCTCCATAATTGGGTACTTGTAGGTGTTTAGATAGGTCAAAAGTCATGAATTAATAAGTAACACTCATTCTTCTGATTATTGGGTCGTGTAAATGGGATTTAACTCCTTTATTAAGTAATATAACCCCCCCCCCCCTCTTATTATATCACTAATGATTGCAGAATTACAGTACTGGTTTGCTGAAGGGAATCTGCAGAAAATCTATAAGAAGCCACAAGGAAATCCATAGCAGAAATCCCACATTAAGTCATACAGATTTTGGTGCAGATATACTGTTACGTATCAACTAAAGTGATAAGAAGTGCTATACTTGGCTCCCCTGGTGCTTCTTAGTAACACTATTCAGATCTGTTGTTAGTCTCTGTACACTGGGCCTACACTGGGCCTCCAGGGATACATATTATCACATGTGGCTGGTGAGGGGCCACGGCCAAGGCCCTGCGCGCTGGGGCCACGGCAGAGACCCTGCGTCCCGGGGCCACGGCTGAGACCCTGCGTCCCGGGGCCACGGCTGAGACCCTGCGTCCCGGGGCCACGGCTGAGACCCTGCGTCCCGGGGCCACGGCTGAGACCCTGCGTCCCGGGGCCACGGCTGAGACCCTGCGTCCCGGGGCCACGGCTGAGACCCTGCGTCCCGGGGCCACGGCTGAGACCCTGCGTCCCGGGGCCACGGCTGAGACCCTGCGTCCCGGGGCCACGGCTGAGACCCTGCGTCCCGGGGCCACGGCTGAGACCCTGCGTCCCGGGGCCACGGCTGAGACCCTGCGTCCCGGGGCCACGGCTGAGACCCTGCGTCCCGGGGCCACGGCTGAGACCCTGCGTCCCGGGGCCACGGCGTGGGTCCTGCGCATCGGGGCCACGGCGTGGGTCCTGCGTACCGGGGCCACGGCGGAGACCCTGCGTACCGGGGCCACGGCGGAGACCCTGCGTACCGAGGCTATTGAGAATCAGAGAAGATACAGGAGGTCAATATAGTGTTTATTTTTGGTTTAAATATTAAGTCAAGTGGGTTTCTTTTCAGATCTTGCAAATTGCGAATCTGAGAGTAATCCACAGTAAAATCTGCAAAAAGTTGGAGTTTAAGATTGTCTTTTTTCATTTCACCAAAATTCATTTCCAACCTACATCTTTCCTGGAGGTTAGATTGTACATATACAGTAAGTCTGTTCTTTTCTTACACCATCACTTACATTGACATTTTGATTTATTTTTTAGAGCAGCGTGGATGATGTGGATGAGGAAGACAGAGGTGAACACCGAAAGTATGAAGCTCAGTATGAAACCGTGCAGAAAACTCCAGACCTGCCACATCCAGCAGAGGCCGACCATTCTGTACCTACGACTCCTGGCCCTCCGGCCGGTACCTTCATGTGCGAGATGGGAAACTGTGGAGCTGTAAGGGCATGAGTTTACCCATCATCCTATCTCCCCTGTCATTAGATTTACAATATAGTTTGAGGCATGCACTCCCTGATCCATTCAAAATGTCTGCCGTTAAACCTTTCCTAATTCTGCTCTGTGGTTTCCAGATATTCTGCTCTAGGCAGGCTTTGAATGGCCATGCCCGTATTCACGGAGGAACTACTACCCCGGCCAAGATGTTTACAGCTACTAGTACAGGAAGACTCAAGGCTGGAACGCAGAGTGAACACTATTCTGTGAAGAGCTCGCCTGCGCACAGCACCACCAGCGGAGAGACCGACGCTACATCAGTATTCCCATGTAAACTGTGTGGCAAGTACGTAGCTGCATATTCACTCCCTGAATATATAAGCGAAGGTTCCAGAATAAGGGGTTCAGGTGATCTTCTACTAACGACATGCTTTTTTCTTTAAGATAATTGCCACAGTTTTGCAATGTGGTTTCGGCCCTAAGAACTTACTCGCCTTGCAGCCAAAGAGCGCATCTCAAAATCACGACATAGAGGCCAATTCATAAACAGTTTACACCAGAAATCAGTTGTAAAACTGTCTGGAAAGTTGCAAAGTGTTTGCACAAATCTTAGTCTTTACAAAATGTTTTGTCGCTTTTACGCCATCTCCGCCAGTTTTTCGGAACATGACCATTTCATCATAACTTGCGCCACAAAAGAAGCACAAGAATCTTACGTAGCTCATGACTCCAATACAGTTCTGATCCTGGCGCACTACAACTGAAAGCTGTGCAACATTCGTTAGGAGGCACACGCCTTTTAATGAATTTAGTGCATCTTAGGCTGAGTTCACATGTCCAGTAATCATCCGTTGGACGGGATCCAGCAGAGCTCTGTTGGCAAAAAAAATCGTGCCACACAAACTTTTTGGTCTGTTTTGAAATACTTGATTTTTGCGGGATCTGTTCTTTTTTATATTGGAGTCTATGGAAAATGGATCCGTTACCTGATCACTATTTAGCCTCAGTTTCTCTTTCATTTGTGAAGGATCTGTATTTTATTACTAGATCAGTTTCAAATGGACGATAAATAGCGATCAGGTACCTGATTCGTTCTCCATAGACTACAATGTTAAAAAACAGATCCTACAAAAATCAATTATTTCAAATCGGACAAAAAAGTTGCGTTCACAAAGCAGATTACTGCCGGATCTGTTCTAAGAGATGATTACTGGACATGTCAACTCAGCCTTACTGCTGTGTACCCTGGATTAAGGCTGGCAGGCAACAATATCAGTCTTGATTTATTGGCCACACAGGTTTATGCAGCTCATTAAATATATGTTGATATTTGATACAAGGGAAGTATTTTTAAAAGTTTAAGCCGGCGTCACACATGTCAATGTCGTCAGCGATCTGATCGCTGGCGACATTGACAGATGATCGCTGGTGAGCTGTCACACAGGCAGACTCACCAGTGATCATTGGACCAGCGACATCGTGGAAATGATTTAAATATCGTTTCCACAATGTCTGCAGGCTGGTATCCATGGTAACCTGCGGGTAACTAGGCAGCGCGCGCTGCCTAGATACCCGATGTATACCTTGGTTACCAGCCTTCTCCGCTCACCGGCTGGTATCCAAGGTACACAGCAGGTAACTAGGGTCCCTAGTTACCCGCTGTGTACCTTGGATACCAGCCGGTGAGCGGAGAAGGCTGGTAACCAAGGTTTACATCGGGTATCTAGGCAGCGCGCGCTGCCTAGTTACCCTCAGTTTACCATGGATACCAGCTCCCAGCGCTTGCTGAGAGGTGCTGGGAGCTGGCTGATTGTGCGTCTCGGTGTCACACACAGCGATGCTGCATGTACACCGGGCGACCATCGCGAGGTTTTTGGTCCAGTCCAAAAACCTGGCAACCATCAGCCAGCGATTTATCGCTGGTTGATGCGCCCTGTCACATGCGTCAATATCGCGGCAACGTCACGTGCAGCAGCGATGTTGCACGCGATATTGACGCGTGTAACGGCCCCCTTAGTCCCAAAGTCATGTTGTCCCCAATATATAGGATATGTGATAATTTGCTGATCACTGCAGTGTGTGACCATTGGGAACTCCAGTGATCCCAAGAATGAGGCTCTGCAGCCCCATCCTGAATGGAGTGGAGGTGTGCAAGCTCAGCCTCCACTTTACGCATTCTCCATGAGACTGTTGGAAATAGCAGCATGCTGTACTTGGTGTCCCCCAGTCCCATTGAGAGTGAATGTAGGAAAGGTTGAGTATGTGCACCTCTGCTCTGCATAGGATGGAGAGCACCTTATCTCCTTTATCAGGATCAGTGGGGTTCCCAGCCGTTGGACTCCCATCAATCAGCGAGTTACACCCTATCCAACTAAGGAATGACTTTTGGTAAAAAAACTAACTTTAGTGTACTTTAATGATAATGGCTTTTCCCATCTCTATATGTGGATATTGTCAGATTGTAAAAACAAGCACTTTTGCACTTTACTGGTTAATAATATTAGCAACAGTTTTAGGAAAACAAACCCTTTTTCTTTTGTTTACATCTCATTGCACATATGACCGACCACCCTTTCTAATTTGTAAGCCCTGCACTGAAACTGTCTGGCAATTGGAGGGAACAGCGCACTCCAGAGACTCAAAACAATGCTTACAAGCTCTATAGAAGAGCTGTCTAGCAATGGTGGTCGGTCTCCAAGACAACAAGCTGGAAACAAAAGTGTTAATATTTCAAGAACAGCTGAACATTTGAATACACAATGAATTGCAAAGTTGCTTGTATTCACAAGCTCTATCCAACAATATACATTTTTGAGCCCTTGACCGGGGCATTAGGTCAAATTTAGATGTCCTAGAAATGAGATGCTAGCCTAAAGGGGCACAAAAGCCTCCATATAGGTGGAACAGTATGATGGGTAATAATTGGGGGGGGGGGATGTTTCACTGATCCAGATGCTTTGTTAGCCCTCTGTGGCAGATCCATACGTATAAGTACTCCCTGTGTACAGCTAAATCTACCGTCTGTGCCCTCAGAGTCTTTTACAAGATCAAGAGCCGTAATGCGCACATGAAGACTCACCGGCAGCAGGAGGAGCAGCACAGGCAGAAGGCACAGAAGGCAGCAGTGGCAGCGGAGATGGCCGACACGATTGCAAGGACTATAGTAAGGACTAATCTTCCCACAGACAGCGTCATGTCGTTTGACCCCTTCAGCCTGATTAAAACTTTACAAGAAGACTTTGATGATGACGTGGTCCAGGATCTGGAAGGTGTCTTGGAGGAGACGGCGGTCCTGCACTCTGACCTGATCTTGGATGATGACGATGTGGATTTACTTCAAGACGGTGACTTGTAGCCCAACACAGTGACCGGCCACCAACATGGACGGCTGACCTCAATGTCCTGCATACAATTTATACATGGTTATAGTTGGGGTGTCGTTGTTATGGGTAGGTGGCCATCATCATGTCCTGTAACATGAGTGGAAAGCTTTATTCCTAATATTATGAATTGTTTACACACTTGTGGCCGCCATATTGTGAACTGAGCCAGAGATATCCCGATCCCGGCCACAAAGTGGAGTATCGGGGACAGACTCGTTCAGTGAAGGAAGCCTGACATGAAATCCCCAGAAATACTTAATGCACAAGGCTGGGGAGGATGTCCTGAGGAATTCCTGATTGTTTATATGGAAAACCGTGTCCCCATGACAACACTTCCGGCCATTGTTCTACCGGGTCATCCTTGTTATAGTGACATTGTATGGATCCTAACCCAATATATGCACAAAACTGCCATTAATATGTGGAGAGTGTTAAGAAGAAGGATCTTACAATGTTCCTATGACCAGACCAGGCCGGAAAAAGCCGTCACTGGAAAGAAGTGTTGTCATAGGAGCTATAGATTGTAGTAAGGACAGGAAACATTGCGAGAATCTCTCATTCTTTTCCTTCAGTTTCCAGATATGATATGTAAGAACCAAAAGGGAACACCAGAGACAGAACTGCTCTAAATAGGGTGTTAATAGACGCTGAATGTACATGACTACTATCTATGCTCCGACCAGTAAAACCAGTTTGTGCCTCGCACTGGGAGGTCATAGTGATGTGTATTGTAACTGAAGGACATTGCTGTGTGTTGGTTTTGTTCCTTAATGACATTATTAATGATGTACAGGCAGGTAGGCCTCATTTCTCAAGGAAAAACACTTTGTTGCCCATAGCAACCAATCAGAGCATAGCTTTCATTTTAGAAACAGCTCTGGTAAAATGAAAGCTGTGCTGTGATTGGTTGTTATGGTCAAATAAAAAAAATGCTTCATTAAAACTGCAGATGGGAAAAGAGGAGATATTACCCATAATAACTAGATCTGATTGGTTGCTATTGACAACTTATTTCCTTTAGTATGGCTTCCAAGTTTCATTGGTATTATTCTAGTACAGGTTAGAGTATGTCAGTCATTGAAGGCTGGCCATTAAAAGTCTAATTTTCAGCTTAAAGGGGTATTCCTATCTCCAAGCTCCTATCCCAGTATATTGTAGGTGTAATGACAATAATATTAGCAAATCCCTCCAATTAGTAATGTAGTATAGTTCTCCTGATTAGCTTACCTCATCTGCAGGACATTACAGCTTAGGTATCCATGGTTACGATCACTATAAATTAACTGTCACTATATTAGTGGCCGTAACCATGGATACCTAAGCTTTAATGTCCTGCACATAAGTAAGTGACAGCTAATCAGGAGCTAAACTATACTGCACTTCTCATTGGAGGGGTTTGCTAATATTATTATTATTATTATACCTACTATATATTGGGATAGGATCTATGAGATGGGAATACTCCTTCAAGGCTTTATTCACCTCCCCAACCCCAAATTTAGCACCATTTTATCTTACAATCCCAAGAAAATGACGTCCTCTGTATTCTTCAGCAGCATTTACACCCAGGTTGTATGGCTCCCAGATGAGTTAGTGAAATAAGTGATTGTATTTTAATTCATGTGTTCTAATAGGTTTATTTTTATTATTATTATTTTTTTTATTAAGGTGCGCACTTCATTTGTCACATGGGTCCACGGGGGGTATAGCGGGTTTCATGTCTACACATACTGGGCCCCCAGAGAAAAGCGAGTGTTCATTTGCCTCTTTGGCCATTCAGATGACTGATTTATTCTCCAACTTGCTCTGGATAACAGTAAAAAAAAATACATAAATAAGCGATGATCTGATTGACTGCAAAGAACAATTACGTCTGTGGTTGTAGAGTAGCGCTGCAGTCGGGGCATGCTGGGAGTTGTAGTTCTGCAGCTGCTGGAGAGTTTGCTTCAGATTTTGAGAGATCGGATGGAGACTACTTTAATACACTGGAGTCAAAAGTCACAAAAGAAAATGTGTCTAAAAAAAAAAGATAAGTAATATAATAATAATAATAATTGTGTCTAAAAAATAAACTTATTTATAAGATTCCCTTAAGGGTACCTTTACACGCTGCAACCGTGGTGACAAATTTTGACGGCGATATGTCGCCCTGGAACCATCGCCGTCAAATTACCTCCCAATTGCAGCGTGTAATTGGTGAATTTGGCGGTGATTTGTCGCCTCGCCACGGTCGCCTGATTTCAGTGCATGCTCTGAAATCAGGTGACCGTGGCAAGGCGACAAATCGCCACCAAATTCCCCAATTACACGCTGCAATTGGGAGGCAATTTGACGGCGATGGTTCCAGGGCGACATATTGCGCGTGTAAAGGTACCCTAAAGGGAGAACAAGCAGAAATTACCCATACAAAGCCCACTGGTGACCATGGAAAATGCACAGCGCCGTACACTGTGTAGTGGCCTTTCTCAGGTATTGCGGCACAGCTTCCATTCACTTCAATAGGAGCTGAGTGGCTGAGACGGCCACTTCTCAGTGTATGGACGTGTGCTGTACACAGCGGATCACTCAAGTGTTAGATCCCTACTGATCTGAATAGGATAGGTCTTCAATGCAGCAGGTCGGTTTAAATCGCTGACAACCTTAATAAAGGTGTAAACTATTACAAATATAAATACATTTTTGGGGTTTGTGCAGACAATCTGGGGGAGCTGTGCCTCTGGACCTGAGGGAAGGATGAGTGCAGCCGCCCTGTGCCCATGAGCATGGGATTGCTAGAAATCTCATCATCTGTGCTTGTAGTGCACAACGCAGCGTTATTGTGGAAACATGCTGCCTCCATAATGTTGCAAACCCTGACCGTGTGCACACAGCCTCATACAGCTGCTTTGCTGATTCTTGTCTTGAGGGATTCCCTAAAGACAGGGGCTTAAAGGGATTGTGCAGAAATAGAATAACCAGACGTCTTTCTTCCATAAGCAGCCTGATGTCATGTTACGTTATGGCATGATGTTGTGCCTAGTTGACATTCTGCAGATTTAGAACACAAAGCCGCAGCTCAGAATCTTATTTTCTGTAGGAAACAAAATGCACCAAAGAAAAGTTGCAAAAGCGCCACCACGTGTGACCATAGCCTATGTGGACTATTTTCTGCACCACAAACCAGAGTGTTGGCAGGGAATAAGCTGAGTAAAATATGCATGTTTTTGACAAGTTTTTACCTGTTTTTTTATGCTTTTTTACATGCATTACTATCCCATTCAGCTGATTGAGTGCATAAATGGTGAAAGAATTGACACTGCAGGTTTAAAAAAAAATGTTTTGATAGTTCAAATCCCAAAGGAAAACAATAAGGCAGCGCGATATAGCAATCTCATCCACTTTACTAGTACTGTGAATTGACCCTTGGAAAAACACAAGATAAAAATGCAGCGTATGAGCAATCCCTACACATATATCAGGCTCTGGACTAGTAAGCAATTCCGGTTTGCTGCCTATGTTAGAGGTTCATCCAGGGCTCGCTGGGTATACTGTAATGGACCCAACTGGCCAGGAAACTGTAACCCACACAATCAGCAACAGCGCCACACCTTCCTCAGGTTGTATGTGGTATTGCAGCTCAGACTTATCCACTTAGGCTGGCTTCACACCACGGTTTTTGAGATCCGGGGCTGTCCAGTGTTAACCGGATCCGATTTCGGCCCCATAGTATTCCTAAGGGGCCGGATGGCATTGTTTTGCCATCCGGTTTCCATCTGTCTAGGAGGATCCAGGAAAATTCGGGTTTTTGTCCCGGACCCAAAATCGCAGGTTGCTGCAATTTTCTGTCCGGGGCAAAAATCTGAACAAAATCGGATCCTCCTGGATCCGGCGCAATGCGGCGCCCCCTAACATGGGAGTCTATGGCGCTGGATGCGACAGAAAATCGGTCCTGCTCCCGGTAGCTGGGTGCTGAGGCGCAGCGCCGGCCGGCTCTGAACTTCAGCACCGTGGAAAGCTCCTCGCTGACATTTCAGGACCACAGCTAGCAGATTTTGACATTTCAGCAGGGACGGATCCTGAAAGCTGCGATCTGCCGATTCCAGCACAAAACAAGACCGGAGGGCATACGTGTCCTTTGGTTCTGTTCTGCCGGGGCTGTCAGGTTCTGTCTGGTGCTTCCTGTAACACCGGACAGAACCTGACATCTCAAAGCCATGGTGTGAAGCCAGACTTATTCAAAAGAACTGAGCTGCAATGCCAGACACAACCCATGGACAGGGGTGGCGCTGTTTCTGGTAGAAAACAGCCATTGTTTGTTTGTTTGTTTGTTTTTTTGTCCCTAATCCTGGACAATCCCTTTAAATAGTTGAACTGGAGACCCCGATAAGACACTGTATGTGTTTGTGTATATACCAAATAAAGAATGTTACTGTGTATTGTCCGACACATTGAAACTGTTTTATGAGAATATTTAACTGCTGTTAGATTTTTCAGTGAGATGTAAATACTTTTTTTTAGGCTTTTGACTGTAAATTGTATAAAGCGGAGATGATAGCCATCCACTGGGCTGACAATGCTTGCCCCTCACCTATTCCTGTGCCTTTCTATTGCTGCTGCTGATTTGTGAATTACAAAACTGTTATTGTTTCTGTTTTTTACTGTACATGTAAAGCTGAACTTCTGCCCAGATCCACTGTACGACTCCGAGAACTGCACTTTGTACAAACTGTTGCCTTATTACCGTTCTTCACCACAAGAGGGCAGTATTGTTGTTGGGTTTGTTCGTATTTTCTCAATAAAATGGAATTTTATTGCGGTTGTGTATTAATTTTTTAAAAATTATTTGAAATTAAATGATTAATTATTTTAATTAAAGATTATTTGGGAAAAAGTCGGTGTACATTTGGGCACAGATTCTTAAGGCCAAACAATGGTGAAACTCCTATCCAAACACTGGTTAAGAACGGTTTTTACGTATGAGAAGAATCGCAGACGTCTGAATGAGGCTTTAGGAGCCTTCCGTATATCCTTTCAGTGTTTGTAATGTAGGCAATGTAGATTGAGCCCCAATGGGGACAGTGATGATTAGATGATAAGTATTCAGCCCCTTTGTTCAGTATTGGTGATAAGTATTCAGCCCCTTTGCTCAGTATTGATGATAAGTATTCAGCCCTTTTTGCTCAGTATTAATGATAATTATTCAGCCCCTTTGCTCAGTATAGATGATAAGTATTCAGCCCCTTTGCTCAGTATAGATGATAAGTATTCAGCCCCTTTGCTCAGTATTGATGATAAGTATTCAGCCCCTTTGCTCAGTATTGATAAGTATTCAGCCCCTTTGCTCAGTATTGATAAGTATTCAGCCCCTTTGCTCAGTGTTGAGTATTTGCACCTTTTGAGCTCGTACAGCCATGAGTCTTCTTGGGAATGATGCAGTTTCCTTCCTGGATTTGGGGATCCTCTCATTCTTCCTTGCAGATCCTCTCCAGTGCCGTCAGGTTGGACGGTGAACGTTGGTGGAGCCATTTTCAGGTCTCTCCAGAGATGCTCCATTGGGTTTAGGTCCGGGCTCTGGCTGGGCCAGGCAGGAATGGTCACAGAGTTGTTGTGAAGCTGCTCCTTTGTTATTTTAGCTGTGGCTTAGGGTCATTGTCTTGTTGGAAGGTGAACCTTCAGGCAAGTCTGAGGTCCAGAGCTCTGGAAGAGGTTTTCATCCAGGATATCTCTGTACTCGGCCACATTCATGTTTCCTTCAATTACAACCAGTCGTCCTGTCCCTGCAGCTGATAACACCCCCATATCATGATGCTGCCTCCACCATGTCTCACTGTTAGGATTGTGTTGGGCAGGTGATGGGCAGGGCCTGGTTTTCTCCACCGCTTACAATTACCACCAGAAAGTTCTATATCCATCTCATCAGACCAGAGAATCTTATTTCTCATAGTCTGGGATCCTTCATGTGTTTTTGCAATCTCTATGCGGCTTTCATATGTCTTGCACTGAGGAGAGGCTTCCGTCAGGTCACTCTGCCATAAAGGCCCGACTGGTGGAGGCTGCAGTGATAGGTGACTTTGTGGAACTTTCTCCCATCTTCCTACTGCATCTCTGGAGCTCAGACACGGTGATCTTAGGGTTCTTCTTTACCTCTCACCAAGGCTCTTCTCCCGCGATTACTCAGTTTGGCTGGATGGCCAGATCTAGAAGGACTTCTGGTGGTCCCAAACGTCTTTCATTTAAGGATTATGGAGGCCACTGTGCTCTTAGGAACCTTGAGTACTGCAGACATTCTTTTGTAACCTTGGCCAGATCTGTGTCTTGCCACAATTCTGTCTCTGAGCTCCTTGGGCAGTTCCTTTGACCTCATGATTCTCATTTGGTCTGACATGCACTGTGAGCTGTGAGGTCTTATATAGACCGGTGTGTGCCTTTGAAAGACAAGTCCTATCAGTTTAATTAAACACAGCTTGACTCCAATGAAGGAGTAGAACCATCTCAAGGAGGAAAGGACAGCATGTGACTTAAATATGAGTGTCTGAGCAGAGGGGCTGAATACTTATGACCATGTGAGGTTTCAGTTTTTCCTTTTTAATACATTTGCACAAATATCTACATTTCTGTTTATTTTCAGTGTAGATGGGGTGCAGAGGGTACAATAATGAGAAAAAATTAACTTTTTTGAATTTACCAAATGAAATGAAACCATTTTGTACAGTATTTACTTTTTAAGTGTACGGGGTGTCATGTTCCCAGTCTGGAGATGTCGTCTATAGCAGCCAATCAGATCTCAGCTTGTATTTTTTTACTTTAGTGTGAACATTAATGCAGTGATGTGATTGGCTGATATCGCCGGAGTCTGAAAAGTTGCTCTAACAGAACGTCCTCTCCTATCTAGAACGTCCATACACAGGGGGGTGGAATATAATGGTCTATATGATAATCACTTAACCCTTTAATGCACCACGCCATACGCTGAGTGCCGTGCAGCCAGGAAGTAGCTCGCTCAGGAGTTGAGCCTGCACCGTCACTTTTTCGGATCGAGCGTTGGTGCGCTCCATATCAATTACAGCACTTAAGTGATGTTACTGACGGAGGGGACTGTATGTGATTGAACCGAGTCCGGACCCCCTATATAGATCGATGTCCGGATGTTACCAGCCCCTCCGTCGTAGCAGGACGGCCGCACCCCGCTTCTCTCGGGATGATCTGAGTGATGAGAATAGACGCGCTTGTGGTGATGATGATGGAGGAGGATTGCTCACCAGCGTGTGACTCCGCTCATTACCGCTGACAGCTTGTTTGTGCAGCGTCGTATTCTTGGAGACCATCTGGAGAACATCTGAACTCTGCGCTCCGAGATGCAGGCGACAATGCAGATCTGTGATGGGCGAGAGCCTGCGCTCAGCCCTGTGCGGGGGGCGTCTTCCCTCCTGGAGGGGTGAACAATACCAAAATATCAAGAATAAACATTTAAGACATGGAAAAGGTTAATCAATAACTGATCATCGGCTCTTCACTCTGCTTGTATGTTTGGGGGGTGATCGCTGCTTTATGGGGGCAGACGTCTCCCCTATCCCTGCAGTATGAAGCTGTAGGGTCTCCAGGTACCCCCATATGGTGCTACATTAGGTGCCGTACAGAGACATACCATTACTAACACCTGATCACTTTATGGCAGCACATAGACAATCCTGTTATCATAGTATAGTTACAGGGACTCTATGTGCCGCCATATGGTGCTACATTAGGTGCCGTACAGAGACATACCATAGCTAACACCTGATCACTATATGGCAGCACATAGACAATCCTGTTATCATAGTACAGTTATAGGGACTCTATGTACCGCCATATGGTGCTACATTAGGTGCCGTACAGAGACATACCATAGCTAACACCTGATCACTTTATGGCAGCACATAGACAATCCTGTTATCACAGTATAGTTACAGGAACTCTATGTGCCGCCATACGGTGCTCAGTTGGGTGCCATACGGAGGTAAACCCTAGGCAACGTCTCGTCTCCCTTTTATGGAGGGACAACGAGTCACTATTGCCTTGATATAAAGCAAAGGGACTTCATGTGCTGCCATATTGTTGTCTATCGGTACAGGTCAGATAAAGTGTAAGCTCCATGGTCCGGTCTCCTGTTATCACTGTACAGCATTGTCAGGGCTCACGGTGCCGCCACATGGTGCTCCAATTGGGTGCCGCATAGAAGTAAGCTGAAGCTCCTGATAGGGGCATAAATAGCAATCATAGGGCCCCATAGCAGAGGTTCTAGTTTGGGGCCCTTTCAAAAATATAAATAATAATATTCTGTTGGGTCACATAATACCAGATGTCACAGATTTTTAGCCCCTTCAAAGTAATTTTCCTCCTATTGAAGACCCTGGATTCCCCTCCAACCCCCCATGTTTAAAGACAACAGGGCCTCCCTTTGCATGTGACAACAATGGCGCTTCCCCAGTGTATAAAGATAATGGCGCTTCCCCAGTGTATAAAGATAATGGCGCTTCCCCAGTGTATAAAGATAATGGCGTTTCCCCAGTGTATAAAGATAATGGCGTTTCCCCAGTGTATAAAGATGATGGTGCTTCCCCTGTGTTTACACACTGCACACGCCCATTCTCCCCCTGCATAGTGATGTGGGAGGTTTTTTGGGTTTTTTTTTTGTTGGTTTTATTTTTGATTTTTTTTTTTGTTTCCAAATTAATTTTGGACACACTACACCCAAAAACTGTGCTTTTAAGCCCAGTGCCAGCCGATCCAATACTGCACGTGGCTCACACTGGGACAAGCATCAACTCCACCTGACCACAGCGATGCTCGCTCCAGTGCTTTGCAAACCTAAAGCAGCCGAACTTCGGCGACCTGAAGTGAACCTTGAAAGGTTTGCTCATCTCTAGTGATGATCACATCTGTAAAGAGCTAGGAGTTATTAGCTCTATATATGAGTAAAATAAAAAAGTGTTTATAAAAAAAGCCTTAGGCCGGCTTCACACCGCGTACAATCAGGTCTGGGGTGAACCTGACAGCCCCGGACCCGATTTTACTGTAATGCAGCCCTATGGGGCCAGATGGCAGCTATCTGCCATCCGGTTTCCATCTGTCCTGGAGGATACGAAACAATTTGGATATTTCTCCCAGACACAAAAACGTTGCTTGCAACGTTTTTGTGTACGGGGCGAAAAATCTGCCCAAATTGGATCCTCCTGGATCTGGGGCAATCCGGCACTCCCTAACATGGGAGTCTATGGCGCCGAATTGCCCCGATGCAGGAGGATTCAGGAACCGGACATCAGCGGCTGCAGTTCAGCGTGAGCTACGCTAAACTTCCGCACCAGGGAGCTGTCCCCTATGAGGTGGTTCAGCACCATTTCAGCAGGGGCCAGCTACCTCTGCTGCGCTCTGCAGCATCCAGCTACAAACAAGACTGGAGGGCATATTTTCCCTCCGGTTCTGTTAGCAAATCGGGTCTGCGGCTGTCTGGTTCACCCCGGACAGCCCCGGACCTGCTTATACTGTGATGTGAAGCCAGTGTTAGACTTATCTCTGCAGCCCCCACTCCTCACTGTTAGCGTCCGATCCTCCATGCATTTTTTGATTCCCCTGCTGTTAGCACTGAAAATCCAAAGCCTCAAACACGGAGCCTGGCCTTGATGAAGCCTTGGAGGGTTCTGCTTAACCCTACTGTTCTGTTTGGGTCTACTATACACTTAAAATGTTTTGACCGGATCTATTAAAGTCTTTGATTTTTAGCTAATTTGTGTTTCATTTGAATACCTGTTGCATTATTATACTGTATGTGAACATAGTTGTTCATAAACAAATGAAAAATGAAATAAAAAAATTTAACATTCGGTCATCTTTGACTGAACAGAACAGCAGGGTTAAGCATTCGACGGTTACAACATGCACCTGCATGGGCAGAACGATCAACGTACCATTGCCTCTCCATGAGGTGATCACAGGGTTAATGGGTTGTCATGGCAACTAAGGCTTTCTAGTAAAGCAATAGATGTAAGCTGGTCTGTTTCCTAAGAAATAGGATGTTACAATAAAAGTTTGTATCAGTCCCCTTTTTCCAAAAATAAAATAAACATCTGGTTTTTACAAGTGTGGATAAAGTCAGACCAAACTATAAAATGACTGAGCCCATATGGTAAACAAGGGAAAGTAAAAAAGGGGATTAACACAGGCGACCCCAGTGGCTGCAAGGAAAATGAATGAATGAATGAATGAATGAATGAACCCCACCAGCTTGGTTTGGTGGTAATGGCTGTCCCCTCATGAATCGAGTCACCACCTTATTTTAACCATTCATCACATCTATTAAAACCAAAACCTAGAAAATAACAATCTTTCTCCATCATTTCTTTGCATAATAACGTTGTGTCCTTCAAACATACAACAAAACAAGCTCTGATATAACTGCAGCCAGACAACGTTATAGCTCTGCAGAGGGCAAAATGAAAGCTCAGACCAGGAAGGGGTTAATATAGACCATTAACCATCAGTCAGGTTTTAAAAGTAAAGTAAAAAACAGGAGCAGAGTGTACAGTTCTAAGGACAAGCTGCCCACACCAAAGATGGCCGCGCACTACTTCCGCCCACCAGGCTCTGGGATGTGACGTTCTTCCCGTCCGCCGCTCTGTGGCGGTCACCTACGCAGAAACGAAGCGCCGGAAGTGACGTCATCGCCCCTGGTCAAAAGAACATGAGCGGCTGCCGGGGATTCGCCCTTCTTTCCCGCAATGTGCTGGCGGCGGCCCGCTGTCAGGTGACCCTGGTGACTGTGCAGACGAGGGGTGGCCGAGGGGTTCGTCACTTAACAGGGGTGGAGGACTACAGGTGTCAGCGTGTCCTATAGCTGCCAGGACGTTTCTGTGTCTCTGTGAGGAATAATGATTCCACTGCTCTTCCAGGCAGGGCGGCGGGGTGGAATGTGCGGCGCCTGTCTCCAAGAAACCACACTGTCTGAGGCCTGAGGTGCAGTACCACACTCCGCCGCGGGGCGCTGGGTTTGAAAGTTATGTTCCTACTCCCATACAAGCTCTATAAATAAATCATGGTCAGATTGTGAGGACGACATGCGCCCTCCCCAACCCAGCTAAGCCAGCGTCTCAGGCTCCCCTTCCCCCGCGGAGGCGGCGTCCCGGGCTCCCCTTCCCCCGCAGAGGCGGCGTCCCGGGCTCCCCTTCCCCCGCGGAGGCGGCGTCTCGGGCTCGCCTTCCCCCGCGGAGGCGGCGTCTCGGGCTCGCCTTCCCCCGCGGAGGCGGCGTCTCGGGCTCCCCTTCCCCCGCGGAGGCGGCGTCTCGGGCTCCCCTTCCCCCGCGGAGGCGGCGTCTCGGGCTCCCCTTCCCCCGCGTAGGCGGCGTCTCGGGCTCCCCTTCCCCCGCGGAGGCGGCGTCTCGGCCTCCCCTTCCCCCGCGGAGGCGGCGTCTCGGCCTCCCCTTCCCCCGCGGAGGCGGCGTCTCGGCCTCCCCTTACCCCGCGGAGGCGGCGTCTCGGGCTCCCCTTCCCCCGCGGAGGCGGCGTCCCGGGCTCCCCTTCCCCCGCGGAGGCGGCGTCCCGGGCTCCCCTTCCCCCGCGGAGGCGGCGTCTCGGCCTCCCCTTCCCCCGCGGAGGCGGCGTCTCGGCCTCCCCTTCCCCCGCGGAGGCGGCGTCTCGGCCTCCCTTCCCCCGCGGAGGCGGCGTCTTGGCCTCCCCTTTCCCCACAAAGCCGACGTCTCGGCCTCCCCTTCCCTCTAGTGCTGGTGTGCAGTGATTGACAGCTTTTCTACGTGCTTTTGTTTGCTGTATATCTGACCTCCACTCATGGGTGTAAAGGACAGAAGTCATCATTTTTTCCTCTTCCCAGGTGCTGAGGACACGGCGGCCTCCTCTCTCTTGTGCCTGTGCTGTTACCCAGACGTACAGACACAGCGTGACGTGAGTACAATGTCTCCATGACCCTTCCCTCTGGGGTTCCTGCTGGACGCTCTCCATGACTTTTTGTCCTTGGCAGGTCTGTGAAGGTCATTTTGGATTGCTGTGTCTGCTCACATGTTTTTTTTGTCTGTCCTATTATTTGCTTATAAAGTGAAACAGTCACGTGAAAAAAAGTGCTCTGACCCTGCAGATATAGGGTTAATTAACATTGTGCATCTGCCCACCTCCTGGACATTGAACTCCGCTGCTGGGAGGAGAGAATCTTTAAATTCTCCTGGCAGCGTTCCGGTTTCAGTCATGGGGGTAGCGTCAGTTCAGTCACCATCTGCCCCCTGCACTGACTGACAACTGGTTGTAATGCTGAGCATCTGTTAGTGCGGGGGGCAGAACGGTGACTGAACTGGCGCAGTCCCCATGACTGAATTGAAGATTGTCTCCTCCCAGCAGTGGGGCTCTATGTGCAGGAGGCGGGCAGGTTCAGAAAGCTATTAACATTTAGATTAACCCCATATCTGCAGGGTAATATATCTTTTTATCTTTTCCATGTGACCGGTTCCCTTTAATAAAGCTGCTCTCATACTATATACAGGCTACATTGAAACATTGAAGCGTGGATGTGCCGAATACTTTTCAGTGTACCTTCTAGGGGAGGGGAGGGGAGGGGGGTTGGCCTCAAAATCTCCTTGGCTGCCTAAAGTTCCCCGATATATTAATTTCAATGCTCACAACCATTTTTTTTTTTATTGTTCCAATTAATATAAAATGAAGACACTTTGTGAACAAGGGTAGTCTTGTGGTGACTCTGCACGTGCACTACGGTGAGAGAATGTATAGTGAAATGTAGAGGACTGATGTGAGCTGCACGCCTGCCCTTTTGTCATTGCAAAGGGCCTTATATCATGTTTCGGACGAACTGAGACCATTTTAACCTTCCTAGCGTTATTCCCGAGCCTGACTCGGGGTTAACATTCACTACCAGAAGCGTTAACCCCGAGTCAGGCTCGGGCTTACCCGCGTTCGCGGCAGATGCCGTGAGAAAACCGCATTTGCCGCACTTGCGACGCACTTGCGGCGCGGTTGCGGTAATCTGCATAGTAAAGGGAACCAACCACCTCGGATGACCCTCATAGACTGTTAATATGTGCCCCTGCAGCCTAGTAAACCATTAGCAGCGCTGTTTTTGTGTGAAAAGTGGCTGCAGTAGAAGTGAGATAATGATTTTATGATTGCGTCATAAAGGGGCGGGGCTACCGGGATGCCGCGATTTAGCCCCGCCCCTTTATGACGCAATCAGCCTCACATCACTATAGCAGGCTGAGAGGGGGCGTGCATAAGGGAGGGGAGAGCAGACATGATGAGCACAGCCCACAAGTGCCAGCACACACAGGGAGACGCCCTCAAGTACGCAGGCATGTAAGTTTATAAAATCATTATCTCACTTCTACTGCAGCCACTTTTCACACAAAAACAGTGCTGCAAATGGTTTACTAGGCTGCAGGGGCACATATTAACAGTGTATGAGGGTCATCCGAGGTGGTTGGTTCCCTTTACTATGCAGATTACCGCAACCGCGCCGCAAGTGCGTCGCAAGTGCGGCAGCTATGCGGCAAGTGCGGCAGATGCGGTTTTTTTACCGCATCTGCCGCGAACGCGGGTAGCCCGCTTTTAGCAACAAATTCAAGACCTAAACAGACCGCCAGGGAGGCTACACAGAGGTTGCACAAGTGGTAGAACCTCTCAGGTCATGGCTGGGCAGTTACATATCAGGCTCTATATTTTTTATATTGGTGCCTCTGTAGGCAAATGTATCACTGTTTCATGCAGAAAGCACTTTAGGAAACACTTTTTTTGGGAGGAAGGGCGGGCGGGGGGTGAAGGTTTTCTTTTCTTGAAGCAGTTTTGGAAGATGTTTTCCTAAAGTGTTGTTTACAGTCTTTTGATTGGACAGTCCAATAGGATAGGCTTATTTGCAGCTTTTTGATTGGACAGTCCATTAGGATAGACTTCTGCCTGGTTTACAGCGGATTCCGTTAGGCTGGAACACACTGTCCGAGTGACGTGTGAGTTGGTCGCACGCGTCTCTGATCATTCACCCGGCACGAAACCTGCCTTTTTGGACGGGATACTTTTTTTTTTTCTTCTAGCTCCACTGCTCCCATCCAGAGAGGGGGAAGCCATCCCGTGTGAATGATCCGAGACTGGTGCGAGTAAAGGTACCGTTACATGGTACGATGTCGTGAATGATATCACTGAAAGTTCACGGGTTTGGAGTAGTTCAAGCGACATCGTTAGGACATCGTTTTGTGTGACAGATACGACAGCGATAAATCGTTGGGTCGCTGATCGCAGATTTGAGAACATGTTCACAAAACACACGATCCTAGATCAGCCAACCTGCTGCATCGTTGTGTGTGACACCGCGATGACTATGTCGTTCATGACTTCGCCCATTGACATCAGTGAACAAGTATCGTTTGCTGGGTTGTGCGAATGATCGCTGCTCGCTGGATAGTTGGTGCGTTGTGCACAATATCTAGGCGGTGTGACAGCTCACTATGTCCTAACAACTGCGCGCCCCCGAGATCGTTACGACATTGTAGCGTGTAACGGTACCTTAATTCTCATGTCACTCAGCCTGTGTGTTTCCAGCCTTAAGATCTGCTTTAGAGAAGATATGCATTATTTTTTTCACACTCAAGTAATTTTTCAAAACATATCCAGGATAAAAGTTCAGAAAACTCATTTGAACAGCAAAGTGGATTTCTTATAGCAGTTAAGTGGAAGAGTTTTCATCTGAGTTTTTGAGGAGGATTTTGGGAGTTTCCACTCTTAAAAACAGCTATAACCAACTCCAGATAGGCATAGAGGCTTGCCACTCCTGAAAAATAAAAGAATCGGTCGGGGAATAGTTGGGAGACCGTGAGTCATCTGAAATAGTCAGCTGGACTCGCCAACATCAGCGGGTTCATCTGACTTTCATCTAATTTGTATGGGAGCCTTTTCCTCATCTGCTTCCATCCTTCATCTGAAGAGAGCTTATGGAAATCCAGGTAGTTTACTATAGAAACTATCTCCGATAAATGTTACATTGCAGAAATATTTGCCACATGAATTAATGTCCTTTACTGAAGCATGTATATATCTAACTGATTCTCATTTGGATTTTCTTTTTGCCTTCTTTAAAGAAATTCCAGCCATGTTTTACCCACAGAGACATCAGCAGCTTCTCCAGATAATCTTCACTCCAGAGTGCAGACGTTGGTAAGTGTCAGGATGTTTAGTGCATACAGTAGGTGATAATATAAATGAATTCTTGTGACCTCTCCCAAGGATCCATATCTGATCATCCTTGGCTGAAGCTCTACAATCCCTCCATTACATTGTACCTTGTCCTGCAGTTTAGCTGAGATACCAGCAGCATTTCCCCCTGTTTTTGTCTAGTTTTTGATATGAGCCTTTTTTTTGTTGTTTTTATTGCACCACTGGAGTGTTGCTTTAAAACGAAGTCTCCTGATCCCTGGATTATAATCACCTTCATCCTTTTCAAGCGTCGCTCCAATTGGTCTGCAGTAAAAAGTGACCAGCCTGCAGCTCATGCATAGTTCTCTATCGGAGCCTCGTTCTGGTCTCAATAGAGATGCATCGAGTGCCTGTGATGTAACTGCTGACTTACAGCCAGTCAGAAGTTACAAGCACTAGATGGTGCCACAGGACTGGAGCGTCATTGGTAGAAGGTGAAACCACCAGAAAGTGAGTATTTGACAGGGGACGTAGATTCAAAATGCCATTCCAATGCTAATGAAAACAACAAATGTTGTAGTGGTGCTTTAAAAAGAAAAAAAAAACACACATTCCATACATCAAAATGTGTTTATGGTGGCCGTCACACGCTTCAATTTCTTGAACGATATCGTTTAAGTGATCTGCTTTTTGATCGCTTAAGCGATATCGTTTGTGCATCGCTGCGTGCGATCAAGCGATTTTACAATGTAAAATCGCTTGATCGTGACATCGCAGATGTGGGAGCCGGAGCTCATATCAAGCGATCATCGCTTGTTCAATCTGCTTCATCGTGGTGTATGACACCACGATGAACGATCTCCCAGCGGCAGAGCCTATGCTGGGAGATGGTATCTATGGTAAACGTCGGGTTACTAAGCGCCGCGCGGCGCTTAGTAACCTGATGTGTACCATAGTTACCAGCGATTTCGCTGGCCCACATCGCTGGTGAGTCTGTCTGTGTGACAGCTCACCAACGATCTGAGCAATATTGTTAGTGATCGCGTGTGCACGTGATCGCTTACAATATCGCTCACGATATTGCAGCGTGTGACGGCCGCCTATCAGATATATCTGTAACCAATCTTTTATGTCTGAACTCATGCTAGAAGTGTGGTGGTCATGAGCGTGAATCCATGTGGTGGGGGAGAAATGATCCACAGGACACATCACTGGTTTACAAGCCATTTATTTTATTCATACAGATAAGCACTACTGATGAGCCAGATGTCCTGTACAAAGAGATAGAAGTGTTAGCAAAAGGCCATGACAAGTCTGTGCTGGACAGCTACGAATACTTCACAGTCCTGGCAGCTAAGGAGCTTGGCCTGTCTCTGGAGGTGTAAGTATGAGGGGGGATATATCACCTTCTCTGATTACGTCTTGCTTTGCTTCAATTTAGTGAATTTAACATTTTCATTAACCTCCCTGGCGGTCTGTTTAGTTCTGGAAATTGTTGCCAAAAGCGGGCTACCCGCGTTCGCGGTAAAAACCGCATGTGCCGCACTTGTGCCGCACTTGTGCCGCACTTGTGCCGCACTTGTGCCGCACTTGTGCCGCACTTGTGCCGCACTTGTGCCGCACTTGTGCCGCACTTGTGCCGCACTTGTGCCGCACTTGTGCCGCACTTGTGCCGCACTTGTGCCGCGGTTGCGGTAATCTGCATAGGAACCAACCACCTTGATGACCCTCATACATTGTTAATATGTGCCCCTGCACCCTAGTAAACCATTAGCAGCACTGTTGTTGTGTGCTAAGTGGCTGCAGTACAAGTGCGATAATGATTTGAGAAACTTACATGCCAGCGTACATGAGGCCGTCTCCCTGTGTGTTGCTGGGACTTGTTGTGCGGTGCTCATCATGTCTGCTCGCCCCCTCCCTTATGCACGCCCCCTCTCAGCCTGCTATAGTGCTGTGAGGCTGATTGCGTCATAAAGGGGCGGGGCTACCGTTATGCCGCGATTTAGCCCCGCCCCTTTATGACGAGATCAGCCTCACATCACTATAGCAGGCTGAGAGGGGGCGTGCATAAGGGAGGGGGCGAGCAGACATGATGAGCACCGCCCACACGTCCCAGCAACACACAGGGAGACGGCCTCATGTACGCTGGCATGTAAGTTTCTCAAATCATTATCGCACTTGTACTGCAGCCACTTAGCACACAACAACAGGGCTGCTAATGGTTTACTAGGGTGCAGGGGCACATATTAACAATGTATGAGGGTCATCAGAGGTGGTTGGTTCCTATGCAGATTACCGCAACCGCGCCGCAAGTGCGGCACAAGTGCGGCAGATGCGGTAGATGCGGCAGATGCGGTTTTCTCACCGCATCTGCCGCGAACGCGGGTAAGCCCGAGCCTGACTCGGGGTTAACGCTTCTGGTAGTGAATGTTAACCCCGAGTCAGGCTCGGGAATAACGCTAGGAAGGTTAAAGAAAGGATTATATCAACATAGAAAACTCCTTTATTAAATTAAACTGCTTAATCCAGTAGATCCCTTCAGGATCTACCTTCAGCAATTTTCATTGATTTTGCCAGTACAGTCTTCGCTGTCTGCATGACCCCAGGACCCGGCTTAGAATAACCTGCTGCCCAGATTTATACAGTAAAGTGAAAAAAACTGAATTAGTCCTTACCGGTAATTCCTTTTCTTGGAGCCTTCCACGACAGCATTGGAGGATGTCGTCCACGCCCTATTGGGGGACAGGAACACAGAGAGGTTAAAAGCCCCTCCCCTTCCTCAGTACTCCAGTGTTTACCAAGATCACACTTAGCCATGGATTACCTGATACAAACCGGAATCAACACCAACAAGGGGGGAACTGATGCTGTCGTGGAAGGCTCCAAGAAAAGGAATTACCGGTAAGGACTAATTCAGTTTTCTCCATTCGCCTTCCACGACAGCATTGGAGGAATACCACCGATACTCCTCAGGGTGGGACTATTGCCTGTAGGATTCTCCTACCAAAGGACAGATCCCAACTGAAGGACAGACCTAACCTATAGAGGCGAGAAAAAGCGAGGAGAGACTACCACGTAGCCGCTCTGCAAATCAGCTCCGATGAAGCTCCAGCCTGCTCCGTCCAGGGAGTAGCAGCAGCCCGAGTTGAAGGAGCTTCAACCCCACCGGAGGAGCAAGGACCGGAGCGACGTAGACCTCACAGATCACCTTCGTGATCCAGGAAGTGATGGTAGCCTGGGAAGTCTTCCTCCCTGTATTATTCCCAAAAGCCGAACAAACAGGTTCTGATCTAACCTGCAGGAAGCAGACTCTCGGAGATAGAGGAGGACAGTCCGACGAACATCCAAGGAGTGAAACACGTCCTCAGCCGCATTAGCAGGAGATTGACAAATTGAAGGCAGAACCACATCCTGGGACCGAAGGAAAGCCGACAACTTTCAGAAAAAAAGATGAATGCAACCGAAGCGTAATGCGAACCACGGACAACATGAGGCACGGAGCCCGGACAGAGAGTGCCTGCAGTTCTCCAACTCTGGAGCAGAAGTGATGGCCACCAAAAACGCCACCTTGTGAGAGAGAGACGTAAGGGATGCAGCAGACAAGGGTGCAAAGGGACTTTGAGCAAGCCCTTGGAGAACAAGCATCAAATCCCAGGGAGGGACAGAAGGCCGAATCCGGGGACGCCACCCCCAAGCAGAAGAAAAAACTGCTTGAGCCATGGATGGGAAGCAAGATCCTGGGCAAAAACCGCCCCAAGTGCCGACCTCTGGACTTAAAGAGTGCTCGGCCGAAGCCCCAAATCCAAGCTACGCTGCAAAAATCCAAAGAGTTGGGCCACATTAGGATGATGCATGGTCGGGATGGAAGGAGCACATCAGGACAGGAACCGATTCCAGCCCCTCCGTAAATAGCGTTTGTCACAGGCTTCCTGCTCTGCTGAAGCGTGCGGATCACTGCCTGGGAGAGACCTTTGGTCCTCAGGATCCCGGCCGCAACAGCCAGGCCGTCCGAATGAGCCACTGAGGGCCGGGTGAAACAGAGGACCCTGGGACAGTAGGTTAAGACTGGGCTAACATAATCGGTCCCTCCAGGCCCAGGTCTCGGATGGCGTCGTACCATGCCAGTTTGGGCCCCAGGGGAGCCACCAGGATAGTGTCACCCCCTCCGCCCGAATCCGTTGCAACGTCTTGGGAAGTGGCGGGATTGGAGGAAATGCATACACCAACCGGAAGTCCCAGGGATGGGCAAAAGCGTCCAGCCCCCGAGGATGGTCCAACCGCGTCAGGGAGAAAAAGGTTGGCACCTTTGTATTCGAGCCCGAAGCGAACAGTCGATCGAAAGGACACCCCACCTGTCTGTAAGAGAGCGAAATACTTCCAGACGGAAGCACCATTCTCCTGGGTGGACCTCCGTGCGGCTCAAGAAATCTGCCTGTACATTGGCCATTCTCTTCAGATGTACTGCCGAGGAGGAGAGAAGATGGCATACTGCCCACAAAAAGAATAGTCTTGCCAGCCCCTGCAAGTGTAAGCCACGAGTACCGCATTGGTACCGCAAGAAAGCAACCGTAGTCACATTGTCTGACAGGACCTTGACATGATGACCCCGGAGAACGTGAGCTGCAGCAAGAAGCGCTTCCTCCACTGCCAGAAGTTTGAAGACTGGCGACTGACCGAGCGACTCCAAATCCCCTGGAACGGTGTGCGAACTACCATCGTGCCCCAATCGGAACCGCTGGCATCAGAGGGAACGGAGGTCACAGGAAGGTGTCTGGGATTCATCCCAGGAAAGCGAGGTTACCACCCACCCCGGGGTCCGGACCCGCGAGTTTAAGGAATCCTGACGTCTGTCCCAGGAACTCAGTATGTGTTCCTGGAGCAGTCGGGAAGGAGCCTGAGCCCATGTTACTGACTGAATGCAGGCCATCATGGCCCCTAACAGGGACATTGCTTCCCGCAAGGAGGGCGACCTCCCTGCCTGGAAGCAGGTCAGATTCACGCGGCGCAAAAGCTGATATGCCGCAGGAAGGAACGAGGTCTGTCTGGAGGAGGCCAGCAAGACTCCCAAAAATTGACGTCGGGTTGCAAGCACCCGTTCCGATTCCCGAAGATTGGGTACCCATCCCAGGGACTGATGAATCTCCAATGTGTTGGAGTCCTTTGTGCGCAGAAGCACTGCTGAAGGAGCCACCACCAACATGTCGTCTAAATAGGGAAGCACACATATCCCTGGGTCTGGATGAATGTGATCGCTTCCCCCATGAGTTTGGTAACCTCTGGGGCCGACGAAATCCCAAAGGGCAGCACATTAAGCCGTGAATGGACCGTCCCGCCTGCCCCGGAGATTGTGAATCGCAGAAAGCGCTTGTGGGACGGGTGAAAGGGGACATGAGAATACGCGTTCTGGAGGTCCACAACAACCTGGAGTAGCGCCCCTGTCCCTCCTCCTCAGGAGGAACCCGGGG
Source organism: Allobates femoralis (assembly GCA_033576535.1). Taxonomy (NCBI): domain Eukaryota; kingdom Metazoa; phylum Chordata; class Amphibia; order Anura; family Aromobatidae; genus Allobates; species Allobates femoralis. The sequence continues at coordinate 587,652,071 of JARQOC010000001.1, read as the reverse complement.
ACCCCACACCCGAATCCAACAGGAGTCGCAGACCCAACAAGAAAAACCGTGCGAGAGTCCCCCTGAGGAAGGGAGAGGACTCGAAGACACGGAGGGGCTGGCTCCCGAATTCCAAGCGTAGACCCTCCCAAATGGTCGAGAGGATCCAAGGGCACAAGGAGATTGCTTGCCACTGTGGCAGAAACCGCAGGAGCCGCCCCGCAATGGGGAAGGCGACCTTGTTTAGGGGCGGTGGTGATGCCGCTGCTGGGGGAGCAAGATATTACGGGTCTTGTTCCCGTACTGGAATGCCCAGCGACCAGACTTACCCTTCCCTTTAGACTGGGAGGGTTGGCTGCACTCAGGCCAAAGGACTGCCTCCGGGAGACACCTTTTCCGGTCTGACACCTTTTCCAGGATGTCATCCAATGTCCTTTGCAAGGGGAGGCCACACAGCTGGAGCTTAGACGTGACCTCCCCATTCCACCTTGTAAGCCACATCTGCCCTGCGAGCTGTGTTAGCCAACACTGCGCACCTGGCGCCAATGCGGAACGACTCAGCAGAGGCATCGGCCAGGAAGCCCGCAGCACGTCTCAGAAGTGGAATGGAGTCCAAAGCTCCTCCCTGGGAGTACCCTGCAGGATGAATACTCCCAGGTGGGTGAGCCACTTAAAGAGAGACCTGCTCACATGTAGAGGAAATGTACACCGTTAAAGACATAGCTGCCGCCTCCCAGGATTTTTTGAGGACACTCCATTTTACGAACGAGGGGGTCCTTCAACCGGGAGGAATCTTCAAAAGGCAACGCGGTCTTATAGGCTAAGCTTCCCAAATGGAATACTGCCATAGACCTTCATGTTAGAAGTCCACTGACTTTATAGAGACTTCCATAGAGATTCCCATTGGGTCTCTCATGAGGTCTCCCATCCAGCCCGTGACTGAGGCTCCTGCTGCTTAGCTTCAACAGTGCGTCAAGGGCATGCACAATGGGTTTACAATAGCAGCTGATTGCTACCCTGGCCACCTGGATGTCCACCTTCGGGACCTCCCAGACAAAGACATCACCCTCCAATCCACTCGGATGGGGTGAGCCGCTTAGCCGTCAGGCCTCTGAACATTTAGTCCTGCACAGAAGAAGGGGATTCTACCACCTCTACTCCCATGGTACAATGGACAGTGTCCACCAATGCACCCATGGACTCCGTGGAAAAATAGTAGTGTCCAGATTCTCGTGTCTGGACAGAGGCAACAGCGGCAATATCCTCGCCGTCCTCTAACGCTGAGCTCTGGCCAGCCTCCATGAGATCCACAGAGTCACAATCCTGGAGCTTCCTCTCTTACGGAGGGGAAGGCCCGGACGCTGCAGCAAACCCCCGCAGTGCCGAGATAGAAGCCTGCACCTCTTCCCTAATGGATTGGAGCTCCTCAAGCAAGGATGGGGAGCCCATCCTGACAACCCTGTCAGTCATGGCCGACACCTTGTTGTAGGAAGAGGGAAATTTTGTGCCGCAGCCACATTATTGCTCCCTTTCACAGACGGCCCTTGTCTCCCTATAGACAAAAAGGGAAGAGAAGGGGGTCCCAGTGTGGGTGCAGGGCTTAAATAACTCTACCCCTTGTGACCACCCCCAGAACCACTTACATGAGCTGGGGGAACGCTGGGCTCTGCAGAAGCAGAGGTGGAAGCCCATCACCCTCCATGTGTCAGGGATCAGCCTTACCTGGGTGTAGCTTCCGGCGGGTACTTATCCAGAAGTACCGTGCCCCCAACGAGGAACACCTGTTCCCTCCCTCCTCCTGGTCACTGGCCGCGGGCAGTAGCGCGCGAAAGTCCTGCTGGGTTCCCTGGAGCCGCGCCCAGCCTGCCACAGCCCTTACAGGAGCCGCCGCCCGAAACCGGAAGTGCCATCCCGGAACCGGAAGTGCCACATCCGAAACCGGAAGTGCCACACCCGAAACCGGAAGTGCCTCCGCGGCACCTCTGATGCATGCCCCAGGGACCGCAGCTGGAGGAGGGAGACGCCGGAGAGCTGAACAGGCCTCCGGCGTTGCAATACACGGCCTTGCTTTGCCCCGTAGGACGCAGGAAGGCCGGATGGTCCCACCACGGGAGCCCCGAGAAGGAGGAGGAGGCCGCCCCCGACGTCCATCCCTGGCCCGGCTGTAAGTACACCCCAATGCTGCCTCTGCCGGCCTGACAGCACTGGAACCTCTCCATGCCCCAAGGGGGACAGGAAGACACTGGAGTACTGAGGAAGGGGAGGGGCTTTTAACCTCTCTGTGTTCCTGTCCCCCAATAGGGCGTGGACGACATCCTCCAATGCTGTCGTGGAAGGCGAATGGAGAAATTGGGATTAAAGGGCGATAAAATCAGCGCTCCCTGTTCCTTCTCTCAGATTTACACGAGTTTTTATTTATTTTTATTTTTTTTAAATCGGGTAGATTTTTATTAAACATTTTAACAGATCCAATAGTACATAGTACAGCCCCTCCCCCCCCCTTTCCCGCCCCTAACCCTGACAACAAATCCAGCCAACAGCGGCCAGTCAATAGGAATCAAACATTAGTTTAAACATGAAATCATGCACAATCGTCTCATCACCTATCCAACCCCTAGTAAGTCTATCAGGAAAATCTTCTCAGCTCACCCATATTGTATCCATGATGACCACATTTTCTCAAAAATTTCCGATTTTCCTCGTCTCTCACATACACCCCTTTCCAACCGGATTAATTCATCTACCATTCTCACATATTCTCTTCTACTCGGGGGGTCTTCCCGAATCCAATGTCTCGCCAATAATTTCCTTGCCACAAATAATAATGTTTTTATTTTTAGGAACGAACCAAAAAGGAAGATTGAACGGTTAACGCTCTTAAAATCAATTCATGTTTTCAAGAAACACAGAGTCCAGTATGAGATGAGGACACATTACAGATGCATTAAGGTAAAATCTCAAGGAATGTGGCTATATGAATATATCCAGAAGCCTGTGTTCCTTGATTCATCTGTGGACAATGGTTTCCTAACCCTATCCCATGTTCTCTGCAGCTGAGACACCTGACAGGGAGCACAGCCGATGTGTACTTAGAATATATCCAGCGCAACGTCCCTGAAGGGGTCGCCCTAGAGATCACAAAGGTAACCAGGAATATAACCTGGGCACAAAAAGACACTGATCTGAGCTCTGGCTTACCGAGTAATAAATTAACCTAAACATTTCATTCTATTTTCAGACCAAACTGGAGAAATTACCAGAACATCTAATGCAGCCGATATGGGAAACACTGGACAAGGAACAGAAAGAGAGCTTGTGAACTGCTCCGCTGTGTGGGGTTACAGTGACCCTGTTGTAATAAACTGTTGTATTATATGGTTTTCCGTATCTTTTGTAGAATAGCTGCCACATAGTAGGCCTATATTACCTTATTAATAGCTACTTTTTACAATGGGCTCAGCCAGCGGTTCTGGTCCTCTCTACATAATGCAGGACCAGCGAGGCTTGCACTGGTCTCTGGCAGATAATGACTGCACTACACTATACAGGCTTCAGTACCGCTCATGTGACACATACATGTGGATCATATCAAATGGCCAGATGCCACAGCTCATGGATAGATACCTCAGCGTTGCAGGAACAAGGCTGCACATATACTTGCAGTGTGGCTTCTCATGTTCCAGGGAAGTGGCACCAGTGAGGTTCTGTGAAAACAGTATAATCTACTGTCACTAATGAGCGTAATACATTTGTTGCAATCAGGAGAGATTTGTACTGGGAGAAACATGAATACTTACATCACGCTGCTTCCAATGTGAAAGGATGGCTGTAGTACCTTTACTCCTCACTTATTATCTTACTCCTCGTGATTTGCATATTCTCAAACACGTAGTAGTGAAGACCTGCCTTATACTCTCCAGTGGAGACAGGTTTTTAGTTTTGCTTAACCACGTGCACATGGTGAGTTTTTTAGCCAAAACCAAGAGTGGAAGAATCAGAGGAAAAGTATAAGAAACATGTCACCACTTCTGTATTTATCACCCACTGCTGGTTTTGGCTACAAATACGGAGGTAAAAAACTCACCAAATACTTAACACGTGTACACATTTCCTAAATACAGATAATTTATCACTAGGTTTAGGAGACCCATCTGACACCAGCAAAACACTAGGGGCAGAGAACCCGATTGTAACACTATCATACTGGGCTTCAAGCTGTAGGACTATGAGACTTTTAGCACATATCAATGATTAGCTCCTTCAATACAGACCTGTATTCATGAGCACTGGCTCTTCTGACTCCTCACCAGCTCTGGCAGCCTTCTGCATTTTCATGAACTTTGTATAGGCAGAAAGCCACCAATGGGATGAGTTCATAGGTTTCTTCAGATATTAGCTGTTTGCGCATCAGTGTAATTGATGGGTGTGTGCGCTGCCTGCCTTTTACATAAATTATGGACCAGACTAATGCATGCTGCAATTTTTTTTCCCCTCCACACAGACCGTTCATCACTATGGAAAACTGGCCATCTACATTGGCTATAGAGGATGCACATGGACATGACATGTCTGAATGAGTCCTAAAGTTAACAATGAGGGAGTCACATTCAGGTGCCCATGAAAATCTGTCTGTGTATGACTGGCTGCAGGTCTCCTGATTATAGGAATGTAAGGGTGCCTTCACACTGCGGCGTGATCCAGTCCAGGATGACCCTGACAGCCGCGGACTTGATCAGCACACAGGACTGGAGGGCTAATATGCCCTCCAGTCCGGTGTGCAGCTCCAGCCACTGACAGGTCATGACCGCGGCACCACAGTCCTAACTTATCAGCAGCGGGAACTGTGTGCGGCTGCACACCGGACCGGAGGACATATTAGCCCTCCAATCCTGTGTGCTGATCAAGTTCCCGGCTGTCAGGGTTATCCCGGACCGGATCACGCCGCAGTAGTGAAGGCACCCTAAGAGTCCACTGAGTTCAGGTCAGGAGACTGTGTGTGGCTGGATTTTCATGGACATCTGAATGAGCCCATAGCATATCATTGAGAGGACTGGAAGATCTGCAGCAAATAGAGCTGCATTATTAGAACTACAGCAAGGAGCCGAGTAAGTGACAGATTGCTGGAGTCAGTGTCTCTTCCCTTGTTATGTTGCTATCTGATTGGGACCCATAAACAGTGCAGTGATTTGATGGTTGTTTTGCAGCTAAGGCTGGCTTCACACTGCAGTTTTTCACTTTTCAGTGTCCATCAGTGTTTGAGTGCCAAAACCAGGAGAGGAACCAGGAAAGGAACTTGCAGAGAAAAGCTAGAATTGAAAGATTGCCACCTGTTCTGAGTTTTGGAGACGCTCCTGGTTTTGGCACCCAAACACTGATGGACACTGATCAGTGAAAAACTGCAGTGTGAAGCTAGCCTAAGGGAAAAGGTTACTATTTAAATCATCTTCCATAACAAGTGTAAAAGGTACCGTTACACGCGCCAATGTTGAAACGATCTCCCTAATGGTGGGTTTACACACACCAATTTATCTGTTCAATATCTGAACAGATCTCTGGTTGCAGTGAAATCATGGACACATAGTTCCATTTTGTGGCTGTGTACAAATGATACAATGGGTCCATGATTTCACTGCAACCAGAGATCTGTTCAGATATTGAACAGATAAATTGGTGTGTGTAAACCCACCCTAATGATCTCGGGGGAGGGAGGAAGGGCACAGTCGTTAGGACATCGTTTAGAGATAGTTGGTGAGATGTCACACGTCTAGATATCGTGGATGACGCACCAACGATGTGGCGAGCAGCTATCGTTCACACAACCCAGCGAACGATACTTGTTTACTGATGTGAATTGGTGAAGTCGTTGACGTCATCGTTATCGCGGTGTCACACACAACGATGCAGCAGGTTGGCTGATTGAGGATCGTGTGATTTGTGAACATGTTCTCAAATCAGCGAACGATTTATTGTAGTCGTGTCTTGGTGTCACACAAAACTACGTCCTAACGATGCAGTGAGTAGCTATCGTTTGCACAACCCAGTGAACGATACTTGTTTACTGATGTGAATGGGCGATGTCGTTAACGACATCGTTATCGCAGTGTCACACAGAACGATGCAGCAGGTTGGCTGATTGTGAATCGTGTGATTTGTGAATCACGATCCAACGATTATGATTAGTCGATATCTCGGTGTTACACGCAACGACGTCCTAACAATGTTGTTTGAACGACTCCAAACCGTGTGTTTCTGCGATATCGTCACGATCTCGTACTGTGTAACGGTACTTTAAGTGTATCTGGATTAAGTGTGTAACTGGATTCAGTGGCTTTGGATTCTGGGAATTTAGAATGGAGGAATTTGTATTTATTGTTTCTGTTTGAGCAATCCCCATAAGGAATATGCCGTATTAACAATGCCATCCAGTGTACATCATGTCTCATGTATGCAATCCTTGAACAGATGGTCAAGGGTGAATACTGCTGTGCGAGATGTAAGCATGTAGTGCCTTTGGAAGCCCAGCAACACTGTACAATATGGAATGGAGTTTGTTGCTCACTGAGCAGCTGATGCTGGCGTAGATAGGGGAGGATCGTAGTATGGAGCTGCATGACAGTGAGACAGCTAGCTGGGTGACAGGAAAAGTGCTGGGGGCGTTGGTCCTGATCTGGCACACCTCAACAAGATTGTCAACTTGGCAGATGAGCTGACTAATGTGCTCTATAGAGCACGTGTACTGCGCAGCCTGAAGTCCGGCTGCGGAGTACTGGAAATGACATGTTCAGTGTCATACCCGGCAGAGCGGATCGAGTCAGGCTGGGGCGGAGAAGCGTGCATTTTGAAGTGAATATCACGCCCATCAGCGCATGATAAACTACACAGGAGGTGGCCATGGGACACAGAGAGGATGTCCAGGGGGCTAGCAATGATAGCCCCCGGATCATTAACATAGTAATAAGTGATAAAAAGCTTTTATTACACAGTCACAGGGCACATTTAGCACAGAGAGGGATAGTTAGAGTAGAAATAAGAAAGTACAGGGACAGGTAGTGATAACCTAAAGGGCTTAATGGAGGTGACGGTTCCCTTTAAGGGTGATTTTATTACAATGTATATCTACAATACAGAGACCTTATTACTGATCTTTTTTACACCTAGGCACAAGGGGACATCCCTATGTTTGGAGGAAAGAAGGTTTAATCTTAATCACGACATGGATTCTTTACTGTAAGAGCAGTGAGACTATGGAGTGCTCTGCCTATAGGTACTGTTACACGTCACGATATCGCCTGCAATATCGCCCCAAAATCATGTGGTGTGCGCAGTTGATATCGTGAGTGCGTCGTGTCCGTTACAGGGCAATGCAACTGCAATAAATTGCTGAAGTGACATCGCAAGGTTTTTTTCTCACGCACTTAAACCGGGCGATGTGCCTAGCAATATGGTAGTATCATACTGTGTAACAATGTGATAACGACGTTGCAAGCAACTTCCCCTATTCATTGCATTGAAAAATATCGCTCGCTGGGTTGCTCATACCCAGGAACGAAAGTTGTTTACTACATCCTAGTTGCGTTGCCTCGATATCTCCTTGTGTGACAATTACAAGGCAATCTTGGAAAAGTGCCAAAAACATGCGCGCTCCCGTGAAGTTGCAGGCGATATCGCGACATGTAACGGTATCTTATGATGTTGTAGTGAGTGACTCACTACTAACATGTAATAAAAACCTGGCTAGCTTTCTTAAAAAATATAATATTACTGATTGTGCACTAGATTCTGTGATTTTGGCATTGATCTAGGGAACTACTCTTTGCCGTAAGTGGAGTCAGAAGAAATTTCCCCAATGTGGAGCTTAGTATTTGCCTTCCTCTTGATCAACATGTTAGATTAAGTCCATCTAGTTTAGCACAAAGTCCACCTTCAACCTTAAACTATGAAACCTGGTGACATCGGACTGGGTTTGCAGCTGAACTTATTTTCTATTCAAGTTTGAAATGCAATTCTCCCCATACTTTACACTACAGCCATTAGACCGATTGCTACTTACAAGCTGGCAAGTCAGTGCATGAAGCATTCATTTACTTGAAATAGATTTTCTCTTCAGAGAAATCATAGCGATTACTTGATTCCCCCTTTTGTGAATTTAAATACTGGGCATCCCAGTAGTTGGAGCCTCAGTGTCCAGCAAATTATAATTTGCTATGATGGGAATAACCCCTAAATATTTTAGTTACATCCAGGAAGTTCATTATACTTGCACTGGAGATTTTCTCCTCACACTCATTCTGTTTTGCATAGATATAGCATAGAGCTGCACACACACACCTCTAAGGGCCCTTTCACATCAGCGTTTTTTTAAATTAGCGGCAGATGCGGTGAAAAAAAACGCATCTGCCGCGTTTAACGCATAACCGCGACACTTGCGGCAAGCCCCATGCAATGTCTATGGCGCTTGCGGTAAGGGTGCGGCAGGTGCGGCTTCGGCACTTGCGGCAGCGAAAAAAAATGCTGTCAGCCGCGTTTTTTTTCGCGGCCGCACCTGCCGCAAGTGCCAAAACCGCACCTGCCGCAAGTCCGCCTATACCTTGTATGGCGTTTACCGCAACCGTGCCGCAAGTGCAGCGGTTATGCGATAATCGCGGCAGATGCGGTTTTTTCACCGCATCTGCCGCGATTTGAAAAAACCGCTGATGTGAAAGGGCCCTAAGGCTGGCTTCACACTACGTTTTGTTCCTGTCTGTGGGGATCCTGTTTTTGCAGGACTCCATGAACAGAAACTGACAGGTCCGGATTAGCAACTTCGGATGCCATGTCTGGGTCCGGGATCCGGACATAGAAATCGCAGTGGGGAGCGAGCCAGAAAAAAATAAACGTGAACAGCGCCAACACTACTTATCAGTGCATTTGCATACACTGATAAAGTGAAATTAAATAAAGGAATGGGTAAAAATAAATTCTCACCTGTCTGCCGCGTGTTTCGCAATGCATTCACCTCCGATGCACCTCTGATGGCTAAAGGACCTGTGCATCAGCTGACTGGGAAGGGTGGGGCAAACCCAACCAGCTGATGGGTGACATGACCATATCAGCACAGTTTTAAGATTTAAACCGTGCTGATGCGGTAATGTGACATGAGCTGATCGGGTTGCCCCACCCCTTCCCGGTAGGCTGATGCACAGGTCCTTTAACCATAGGAGGTGAATGCATCGCGGGACACATGGCAGAAAGGTAGAATTTATTTATTTTAATTTTAACCATTCCTTTATTTAATATCACTTTAGCAGTGTATGTAGATACACTGCTAAAGTGAAATTACACGCATATACCATGGGTACAGAGCAGTTACTCCTGTTCTGCGCATGCTCTGCATCCTGAAATGATTGTTTCTTCCAAATCCAGCTCCATAGGCCCCCATTTAAATGTCCCAGACCGGATTAGTTTCTGTCCGGTTTTGTCACCGGAGCCCAAACCCGGTGCAGACTTAGTTTTCGGGACCGGTGAAAAACAGGACAGAAACTAATTCAAACTGAATACATAAAACCAGATGGCCGAATATGGCCAATTCAGCACCATAGGGATACATGGGGGCAAAAACTTTCCTGTTCTGTTTGTTTCAAAAACAACTAAAAACAGGATCCCAAAAACTGTAGTGTGAAGCACTAAGTTTCCTTCAGGAAATCATCAGCGATTCTTGATCCCTTTGTGAATTGAAAGGTACTGGGCATCCCAGATGGATCTCAGTGTCAGTTTATTTGTGAGCGACATAACCCCGTCAGAGATTTAGTTACATCAGGGTCACTATACTTCCACGAGATATCTCCTCACATCAATACTGTTGCATAGATTGCTGGTCTGACACACCCTTAAGGCTGGCTTCACACACGTTTTTGTCTGTGGATCGTTTGAAGGCTCACGAACTGAGGTCGTTGCATTCACAACACAAAGCGTGTTTAATGCACGACAGTGATGAGAGTGCTGTGCGTGTTTTAGGTGAGTGTGGCTGGCTGTACATAAGTGTGTGCGATTGTGAGGTGTGAGTGCATGTGTGGTGAGTGATTGCGATGCTGTCCACAGTTCTAAAGGACTGTGGCAGCATTTACCGGCATATTCAAACTCTGCGGCTGTCAAAGCTGCAGAGTATGAATGTGCCGGTTTACCAGTACGGTAATGAATCATCTTGCACCCTGTGTCAGCGGTGCAAGATGACTATATAAACCCAGCGGCAGGGCACCTCTTTGCAGCATTTGAGCGGCATTTGAGCACAGATGCTGCACATGCGGTAGTTAACCCGGTAGTTAATATGTGTATAATATGTTGGCACCATGTCTCTAGGGAGTGACCACCCTCCCTAGAGACATGGTGCCTAAATTCATTGGTAGTTCAGGGGTTATAAATCGGTGCTAATGTTAGACTGTCGCTTTCACGAATCATGGGGTCTGAAAGCCTGGGTCCAAGTCCACAGGACACGGCAACTCTGCAAGGCATTTACCGGTATGCATGGCCTCGGGCATCGTCCTCCACATTGTCAAAGCATTGATAATGTTTAGATGAAACTCCCGACACATTCTCCATGTAGTGTATGAATCATAGCAATTAAGTTCATTCAGGTCACTAGTATTATCATTTGTTTCCGGCCTTATGGCTATGCTGTTTTCAGCACCAGGAGTCAGAGCGGTGCGTGTACCTGGCGTAATAGCGTAATACACGGGATGAGTCCGTATTAGCCTGACGAGAATGTGCTTTACTAAAGCAATGGGTAGAGGATTAGATGCACTGCTGGAGAACAAGCCAGTAAGCCACGGCTCACATGTTTTAAACTTACAAAGCTAATCTCGACTTTTAAAAACAGTTTATATGCAATAAACCCTGCACCAAATGGGATGTTTAGGGACCCTATTCTCTAGGGAGGGTGGCACTTTGGGACATGGTTTTCGCCTAACTGTTATACCTCATATGAACCCTGTTGCTATGTAAGTGAACCAAATTCAGAAGTGCCCACAGGCTGGTTAATATGTCATCTTGACCCACAGCACACACATTGGTGCAAGCTGATTTTTGTAAGAATAACAAATGGGAAGTAGTTTGACTAATTCACTTATACTTTTAATGGGAGTACCCAATCCAATGTGGATTTTCACTGCCCCTCGCGAGTGTCAATCGAGAAACTCACATTGATGTAGACACGCCTCTCATTTGAAATACGTCCGAGTGGAACATTTGTTTGTCTACATATAGGCACGGATATACACCACACAGATATCTGTGACCACATCTGAACAAATCTGGTTGCAGTGAAATCTGGCAACACTTGTTACTTAACAGAAAATGGAGCAAATGCCAACATGCAAAGAGACTGTGAGATGTTGGTCACAATTTGTGTTGTAAGATTGGCCTTAACACTCGCGCGTTTTTTCGTGTTGCATTGAGCCGCAGGTGATGTTTTGCAGGATCCCAGGACAAAATCCTCAAACAAGACTGAAAAACCAATATGGTCCCTGACAGGTTTGCAACCTGCGCCTTTGGGGTGAACCACCCCTGCCAAATACTGCTGTCCAGTTTGAAATGAGATGCAGCATACTAGTGTCTTGAAAAAAATGTGTTTTTTAGGTCTGGACCAAGATCCCTATGAACATTGTCAGATGGTCTGTCGATGCACCGCAAAACCCTGCAGGACTCAGATTTTGGGTGTAAAAAAACGGATAGGCAAGTACACAAAATGACGATATGCCATCCTGAATGGGAACTGAGCAAACGGATCAGGTTCTGTCGGTCAAACAGACCGGGTCCCCATGTGTGAAGCCAGCCTAACCGGTGTTAATTGCTATCAAAATAAGTAATCTGCTCCACCTCCATGACAATGGAAGTACAGATCCCTGCGGCACATCTCCTATGATGCAACCACGTACAGGCACTCGTGAGCCATGAGCTTCCATCTATGCCGTTCTGACTCTTTAAAGCCGAGCCTTCAAAGAGGCGTGATGGAAGGAAACAAGCAAAGTTAAGGTGAACAATCCCCCTGGATTTAGTGATACAACGTTGAAATTGTACATGCCCATTACGCAAAGCTATGAGGTCAATCCAAACACCCCCCGACATTTGTGGTGTAGTCAGCACCTATGAATGGATTGACTCTGTCCACAAAGCAGCAATGTCTAGACTTCCCTATGCTACAGGGCATTAATTTTGGCACATACAAGGATTCTATCTTTCCTGGAGAGCTAGTGAAGCAGGAACCCAAAGTGTAGTTGTACAGGAGCTGTTTTATAACAGTGTTTGTGAGAGACTTCCGGTTCCGGCGCCGACATGAACAGCCGCGTTTAGCGAGGCTCCGGGTCCCGCCGCGGCAATCCAGCACCATCCAGCCCTCCAACGAGCACACTGCCACAGACTGCCCTTAAGAAACAGATCGGGACCGCGAGGCACCCAGACGCAGGCCAGGATGGACCGGTATGTGACTAAAAAGGGGGAGACGGGCCGGTCTCTCCCGCAGCACGAGGCCGCGACCAATGGCGCCCGTGACCAGGAAGGGAGAGATGAGGGTGACCGAGGCCCTGAGCGGGGAGATGACGCCCTGAGGGGGTCTAGCACTGGCGAGGTGCTGCTTAACAGCGGGGGGCAGCTAGAAAGCTGCATGGCAGAGACCCCTAAAGGCAACAGCAACAGCAGTGCTAACCAGGAAGGAGAGCACCAGCCGGGACCGCAGGGGGACGGAAGACATGTGCAGCCTGAGGCAGTGCAGAGAGATGAAACACAGACTGCACAGGCAGCACAGGCAACAGGAGGATGGCAGTCACATCACAAGATAGATTATAAACTGTTGGCCAAGGAGCTAGCAATTCATATGGCAGAAGAATTTAAAACAGCAGTAGCTGACATGGTCAAAGTTAAGACCAAAGAACTCACAACAACAGTGGGGGATCATACACTTAGAATTAAAGAGACAGAAACGAGAATGTACTCTGCTGAAGATAGGATACTGGAACTAGAGGACCAGGTAGAAGCCCTACAAAAACGAGCCGACTATGCATTTTCAACAGTGTTTGTGAGAACTGCACAGTACACCACAACATTTATGTTTATCAACTTTAATTTTTATATTATATTATATATTATATATATATATATATATATATATATATATATATATATATATATATATATATATACATACATATACAAAATTTAATACAGCTAATCCTGAAAAATGGAGAATGCAACTACACTTAAAGTGGGGCCAGCAAAGACCTTCAGAAGAGCGGTAGACACTACCAGTGATCATAAATTAAATCTGTATGCCACTGTTTAAACTATTAAGGCTAGAAAGGTAATAAGAGACACAGAACCTCGGGAAGTGCTTTGACACTCCCAGAGCACTTAGAGGTTTTCCACTACTACAGTCCCTGACAGAAGTTATGTCGCTTATCCATGTTATGTAAATAAAAGCTTATAACCTGATGTTAAATTCATCCATTGGTTTTATAAATTGCTCTTTTGAAAGCTGAAACCCTCCCAAATGTGGTTTAAATTGGCATCAATGCTCCAATATTGATCATTTAATGAACACAGAATGGTCAGTTTTGTCATGACAAACGTTTTGTCGCCTGGTCATGTAATGCACCCAGTCTTAGTTTACATCCTTACCTGTGCCCCGTAAATGATCAGTTAATTAGTGGGTGTGTATAAAAAGAAAACCAGCACCCCAGACCTTCACATGAACTGCAAATTGAGCTCTGACAACATGCCAAAAATCCACCCTGCGACCAAAGCCTTGATTATCAAGAGGCTGAAGACCAGATCCACCGCAGAGGTGGCTGGCACCTTTAATGTGTCTCGGCGTCTAGTATAAAGAATTAAAAAAAAATTTGAAGAGACTGGAGATGTGTTTGACAAGCCCAGGTCCGGCAGACCCCGAAAGACAACTGCTCAGGAGGAACGTTTGTTGGTTAGAAAATCCAAAGCAAGCCCCTCTTCCACTGCAGCAGAGCTCCAACAGGCCTGGTCACCTCAAGTCCCTGTGTCAACTACAACAGTTTGTAGGATTCTGTCTCGAAATGGCCTCCATGGTCGAATCAGTGCCCAGAAGCCAGCACTAAACAAAAGGCAAATAAAAACCGTGTGGCATTTGCAAAGTCCCTCAGCCTGCTAAACAGATGGACGCTGGAAAAGTGTCAGAAGGTGGATTTCTCTGATGAATCTTCAGTAGAATTACACCATAGCCACCGCAGGAGACCTACTGGAGCCTGTATGGATCCAAAATACACCCACAAAACAGTTAAATTTGGTGGTGGAAAGATCATGGTCTGGGGTTACATTCAGTATGGGGGTGTGTGAAACATTTGTAAGGTGGAAGACAATATCAATAGCCTAAAATATCAAGAAGTATTAGCTACCTCTTATATTCCAAATCATAAAAGGGGTCAAATTCTGCAGCAGGATGGTGCTCCATCTCATACATCCATCTCTACAACAAAGTTCAGGCAAAAAAGATCAAGGTGCTCAACGACTGGCCAGCCCAGTCACCAGACATGAACATCATTGAGCATGTTTGGGGTAGGATTAAAGAGGAAGCTTTGAAGACAAAACCAAAGAATCTAGATGAACTCTGGGAGGCATGTAAGACTGCATTCTTTGCTATTCTTGATGACTTCATTAATAAATTGCATGAATCATTGTTAAACCACATGGATGCAGTCTCATGAAAGTCACACACAACATTAAATATGACTAATAGCACCACAACTTCATTCACCAATGTTATGCAACATATATTTGTATTTTAAGTAAATTTTTTGTTTGAATATCACATTACTTTCTGTGGGCGACAAAACTTTTGTCTTACCAAAACCTGACCATTCTGTGTTCATTAAATGCTCAATATTTCAGCATTGATGTCAATTTATTTTCTTAACCTAAACCAAATTTGGGAGGGTTTCAGCTGTCAAAAAGTAATTTATACAATGAATGGATGAATTTAAAGTCAGGTTATAAGCTTTTATTTACAGAACATGGATAAGCGACATAACTTATGTCAGGGACTGTAATGTGATCTCTTTTCATTTGTCCTAAATCTTCCTAACACTTTCCCAATATACTTCTGCCACCTACCCTGCTCCATATTTAGAGAAGGAAAAGAGAAGACAAATAGTTTTCTTTTTAATGTTAAATGGGATCTGTCTCATAATGCCAGTGTCAGTCTTACAATCTTCATATATCAACTCACCAGAAGGGGAGCAGCGGTGGGGCTGGATCACAGGAGACAGGACCAGTGATGCTGCGTGCGGGCACGGGAGGAGAGGGTGTAATGGCGGAGCAGTTCAAGCACCATTGACTTATCAGAAGCAGCGGTGATACTGTATATATGATCCCCAAAATTGGTATATGGCCCCTCATCCTGGTACGACTCACAGCAAGGTATATATGGTCCCCCATCCTGGTACATGGCTAACAGCCTCGTATATATGGACCCCAGACTATTAAATGGCCCCGAGCTTGGTATATGTTTTCCGCCCTGCTATGCGGCCACCAGCAGCAGTGGTGCAGCAAGGGTAACAGAAAGCAGGGACACTGCAGTAAACATGAGCCAATACTGAGGGCCGAGACACGGGAGGACTGGGTGTTTTTATGGAGCGGTTCAGGCAGCATTGATCCCCAGTGGTGATGCAACCGACTTCAGAAAAATGGCTGCAGAGATCTCATTGGACACGCGCTAAATCCACAGCCATTTTCCTGAAGTCCATCGGTTTGGAGGCAGCACGTGTGTAGACCAAGATTGCAGCTGAGATCTCAATCTGTGCATGTGCTGTCTCCATGGCCATCTTACATTGTATCAGCGCTGGAAAAGCAATGCACCGGGAACCGCTCCACGGTGTCATCCCCCTCCTCCTGTGCCCCGGCCGCCAGCATCAAGTCACTGGTACTGCAGTGTTCCTGTTTCTAGTCACCCTGCCGCCATTACTCCCCTTTAAAAAAAAGTTACTTTTGGATTTTAAGACGCACCCTATTTTCCCCTCAATTTGGGGCGAAAAATAGTGCAGCTTATAATTTATAAATATGGTATATTAGGAAAGTGTTAGTTAGAAGAGGAGAAATGAAAGGGTGAGCAGGAGCAAACAATCATAACTACAGGTATGGATCATCTTTCAGAGTAACATAACCATGGGTCACGCTGACAGATTCCCTTTAAACTGTCCACTTCAGCACTGCTAAACGATCTATGTTTATCCACAGTGACCATGTGTCATATATCCTTGTGACTTCTGTAGCAAATTGATGGCCGCTGCAGTCTCATGCCATAGACCTCAGCATCACCATTGAGCCAGTGACTGAGTAGAGTGCACATGTGCGCAGAGGTCACCCGTTCGTCTGATATCAATCTATTTCCTTACAGTTAAACAGGTGAGCACCGTGGTGTATTGTGATTTCATAGTCTTTCGTCACAGCATGCAGCGCTGGATGCAGAAATTGTCACTAAGGGTACTGTTACACGTCGTGATATCATTCCGATATTGCATACAATTTCATGGGAGCGAGCACGTTTCTGGCATTTGCCAAGATCGCATAGGAGATGTCACACGGAGATATTGGCAGGCAACCAACTAGGATGTTGTACACAACTTTTTTGCGCTGGGTATGAGCAATCCAGCGAACGAGCATTAACATTGTAGTGAATAGGGGAAGTTGCGTTCAAAATCGTAGTTGCGCCATCACACAGCACGATCATGCCAGATCAATATGCAACATTGTACGGTTGAAGAGCTTGCACAATTTTCTTACAATATCGTCCCTGCGATTTATTGCAGTCGCATTGCCCTATTATACGACAACGCACGAACGATATCAACTGCAACGACCACACCACGTGACTTTTTGTCGATGTTGCATTGCGATATCGCGACATGTAATGGTACCTTAACACCCAGTATGATTGTTTGCAACTATTGGCACACGTGCAGCCTCATATAAGGGGGTTTTACTACAACAGAACACCATGAACATGTGAAACACAACTTAATGTGATGTAACTAAGAAAATATTGGCCTCTCTGTGAGGAGGTGCACGGTATCAATGATCTAGTCTTGCAGTGCTGGGGTCCTGGGTTCACATCCCACCAAGGACAATATCATCTGCAAGGAGTTTGAATGTTCTCCCCATGTTTGTGTGGGTTTCTTCAGGTTCTCTGGTTTCCTCCCACACTTCAAAGACATCCTGATAGGAAATATAGATTTTGAGCCCCAATGGGGACAGTGATGCAGAGGTTTATAAAGTGCTGTGGAGTTAATGGTGCTACATTAGTGAATAAATATTCTTATTTTTATCTACTGCAGGCCATCAGTGTCCAAATTGCTAATAAAATCAACTGCTCTTTTAAGGTCTGTGTGTAAGTAGTTACTTAAATTCTCAGAGGTTTTTTTGTGTAACAAAACAGATTTTCAGAAGTAGTTTGTGTCATTAATGTATGCTTTATACCCATCAATTTAATAAAAAATAAAATAAAATAAAGAGACCAACAATACAGCAGCAGGAGTTACATGAGCCGAGCCCACCAAGTATTAGAAGCAGATCCAGAGCAGAGAAAGAAAAATCCTACTCTAATCTAGGGTGGGAGGGGGCAGCAGTAGTTATAATAGTAGAGAGGTTGATATATTTTGGGGTGGGGAAATCGTGTTTGAGATTCCCAGTGGTTGGAGGTAACTTGACATTTAAAGGAAAACAGTCAGGTCAAAAATCCATATATAACTTCTATCATGTACCAATTGCTCACTCTAAACTCTTATTGATGTATTTCTTTAATTTATATTCCCCTCATATCTTCTGTAAACTTCAAATATAGAGATTCATTCCATCTGTCACTCACAGTAATGATCCACTTAGTTCTCTGCTGTCCACTCCCCATAAGATGAATATGCATATCACATATTCACATCACATCACTGCACAGGAGATCAGCGTGTGGTAGGAAGGCTGTATTCTCTCCTCTGCTCTTGTGTTTGCAGCATCACAAGAGGTCAAATACAACACAGAAACTGTCACAACAGGGATGCCTGCTTAGAGAAACAAATGGAGTCTAGATTAGGTAGATCTGTAATAGCGCTCTCCCTCCATGTCCTCATCAGAACAGTAGCTCCTATGTAAACTGAAACCACTCTGCACTTGGAGCAAAGGGAAGAGGTAGGAGAGAGCTGCTGAGAGGGAGTGCATAATTACATGACATTCAGGAACTCCTTTGCAAGGTCTGACAATGCTGATTAACATGGAAACTACAAATGGTACAATAATGATTTTACATGTTTTTAAAAGGTCTTCCCAGGCACTATTCAAGAGTAATATTAGTATCATACTGAAAAATGACCTGCCAGTGTCTCTTTAAAGCAATATCCATTTATTTTACAGCCATAGTTATAAAATGTGATGTGGATATGTCCCTCAAGACTGATGAATCATCGCCTGGTGGTCTTACCTGATTTTTCTAGCTATACACTCCCACGCTGGTATAGATCAAAAACTGCAATGAAATCGTTCTAATGCCGACAAACCCAACTGTTATTTGACAAATAAATTAAATTATATATAATCTCCTCAAACCCTTGTTATAACTTTGCGTGTAAAAGTTGTGAAGTGTGGAAACTGGTTCAATTACATTGTAATGGCATCACCCACCTACGGTATCATTATGGGAGCTTCTATGGCCATGATGAAGTGGGACATTAGATGTGGTTTGATCAAAAATGGTTTCACCTTGTGGCCCTTCTTTGTCACACTCGTTTGGAGACCCGGCATTCACAGATCTCATTTTAGGATAGCTGGCAATCTCGCCATTCACGAAGAGACTGCTTATCCTAGGCATATACCTTAATTTCTAATGGTGGAATATCTTCTCTAAAATATCTTTTTTCTAAATAGAGCTCAGAAGTAATAAGCAGACAAAGCGGGAGCTTACAGTTTGATTTCCAGATGGCAGCACGGATCTGCACTTGACACCTTACCTGCTAAAGAAACCCCAGAGGATGAGAAAAATCACAATCACTCTCACCTTAAAAATATGCTGTTTCTTCAATGTTCTGCAAGCCATCTTCTACGTGCTTCAAAGGGTGACAATAATAGCAATAATAGCATCATTCTCTCAGTGACAGTTCAGTAACAATATTCACACGTGGCAGAATAAATTTACACAGCAGTGCAGGTATAATGGAGGTGATTGGAAAACTACTGTAATTCTCCCACTGAAACCCTCGGAGTTGGAATCTGATCGCTGGATACAGTAGCTGAGTTATTTTTCTTACCGCCGCTTCTGCGAAATCTTATATCATTTTAATGTAATGCAATCAGTGCAGCTCAGGAGATCCCTCTCCTTGACCTGAAGCAGCTTCTACATGCAGAGTATTAAACTTAGACTCGTTCTAGACTTGCATGGACTTTTTTTTTTTTTTTTATTGATTAAACACTAAAACCACATTAATCTCCTTTTTACCATGCTGATTAAAGGGGTTCTTAGGGCATATAACAAAATCCGATCAGTGAGAGTGTAAACTGTCTCCCCCACAATCAGCTGTTAAGGGGCAATACCAGTACTCGACAGCTGTACACATTGAGCGGTCACTGTCAATAGAGCTAGCAGTTTATCGGTGGGGGGGGCCCTGCATTTATAGGTTATGTGTCATTTGTTAGCAAAGCACCTTCAATTTCTCAAATTCAGAGTGTATTCTTTTAGAAGAGCGCTTCAAATTTCTTGTTGCACATGAGAGAAAAAAAAATATGATAAAGTTGTGTCTGTCTTCACACAATATATGGTGGCTGCAGGCAAACAAAATGTATTATTTAAAGGGAACCTGTCATGCAAAAAAAAAATGCTTTTAATCTGCAGCTATGGGGATAATCTGCCGTCTCATTGCCACTGCATGGAGAGCCCCATTGCTGGGAGGAAATTAACTTTCAGTCATAGGTGTGTGACAGCATGGTTTTAATCACAGCTCTGTACATAGTGAGGGGCGGCTGTAGCTGCGCCCCCAGCACAGACTGACAGTTGGTTCTGTACTGATACAATGGTGAGCTGGCTGTCAGCCAGAAACCACACTGTTTGCACCTCCTATAACTAAGGGCGCTTTACACGTCGCGATATCGCAACGCAACATCGATAAAAAGTCACGTGGTACGGCCGTTGCAGTTGTTATCGTTGGTGCGCTGTGTCGTGTAAAAGGGCAACGGCGATAACAACGTAACTACGATATCGCAATGAGATTGTGCATGCTCTTCAACCATGCAATATTGGATATGGGATCTGTCATGATCGTGCTGTGTGACAGCGCAACTACGATATGAAAAGTCGGCTGTCCGACATGGCCGCCGACTTCCGGGACGCCGGATTGTCGTAGGTCGGAGGTGTGGTTGCTACGTGTAAACATCTCCTATGCGATCTTGGACAAGTGCCAAAAAGTGCATGCTCCCGTGAAGTTGTATGCAATATCGTAATGATAACGGACGTGTAAAGCGGCCCTTAAAGACCGAGGAATGACGTTTGTTTCCTCCTGGCAGTGGGGCTCTCACATCCTGCATATTAGCCTCAAACCTGCAGGTTAGCAGCTTTTTTGTTACATTAAACTAAAAATAATGGATCTCTAACCATCTCTAGCTTTAACGACATGCGAAAAAAATGAAATAGTATATGTTTGTGTACCTATTTAAATTGAGTAAAATATAAAATACTTTTCCATAGATTTACTTTAGACTTTCTCTTTGCATTCACTTATATTTTATTTATTGTTGCCTCTGTCTATACAATAGTTGTGTCAGTTATGCATATCCCTGGGTATATATTGTCATATGTTAATAATTCTGAATATTGATGAATGAACGCTACCATGCTCGGGTGCTCGGTATTTATTTCAAAGCAGTTGGATGCAATGATGGGCATGCAACTCAAGTACCAGAGTATAATGGAAGTAAATGGGGAATCTGAGTATTTTTCTAGAAGATTTCACATAAAAATGCTCAAGTTCCCCATTGACTTCCATTATACACAATACTCAATCAAACCTGTCTGAGAGCCCGTCCTGTTAATTACGAGCACCTGAGTATCCGAGTAGCTCACTCATCAAGTCAGTTTTACAAGATGCATGCGAGATACTCCCACAAGTCTCACAAGACTCACCCAACATGGCCGCCAACTCTCTTGACAGGAGCATAAAGCTGCATGTATTTCTAAGCATCTGACATGAGGCATGGCTGTGTCGGGTGAGGGATGCGAGACTTGTGAAAGTATCGTGCATGCATCTCGCACTGTGCGTCTCCAAACTAAGTGTGATATACACAACCTTCATAAACATTTGCACAGTAAGGGGGTGCTTGCATATAAGGGCAAGTATATAATTATATTACTCTTTCATTTTGATTTTCATAAGCGGTCCTGGGAGCAAATTTGCAAGCTATCCTTTCTGGATACACCTCCATCAGCAAAAAGCTATAATTCTAATCCAGTGGTTCTTAACCTTGTTTGAGGTACCGAACCCACCAGTTTCATATGCACATTCACCGAACCCTTCTTTAGTGATAAATCAAATATGTTTTTCCAAATTCAAGACATAGGTATATGTTATTTTTACTGGTACACAAAATAACCGTGCATGACCCCTGGGGTTCGATCGAACCCCGGTTAAAGAACCACTGTTCTAATCAAATTAAGCCTTAAGTAATCAGCAAAAAAAACACATTTGTATTGGTATTTTCAAAAAAAGGAGACACGTAAAAGAAAAAAAAAATGTATTAAACATTTAGAATAAATACTGTTGAGGCAGGAGTATACATTTAGTTTAGTGTTACAATGTAAACATATCAACTTCATAACTAAAGAAATGCAAAATATAAAAAAAAAAAAAATACAGAACAATTTTCTGGTGTCAGTAACAAACTGAAGAAATGTATAAATTAAATTAACAATGGACCAATGTTTTGCACATTGGATTAAGGAATAGTTAAAAATCTGAAATCTCGGCTTTAGCATCCCCCTCTTTTTTTTTCAGCCCTCAGCAGAATAGTATAGGGAGCGGGGGACTCCCCAATGCAAAGTGAACAGTTCGCCATAGTAGCTACGTTTTTACAGCAGGGCTGAAATAAATTACATGTATAAAAACAATAACACTTGGTGAAGGAGAGGTTTTGCTCACATTAGAAGACACGTTTTCTTTACAGTCTTGTTAAGGTTTTACAAGCATAGATAGGTATAGTGACAGTAATGCAGAGAAATAAACAGATGCATTACGTAACCGCTCAGAATGCTACAGATTACAATTACGCCAACTACGCCATCAGGTCAAGCGCTGGAGTTCGGCTTTTTACTCTATTACTAAAGTTACTCACAACATTTCAGCGTCTTAGTGTTCGCAAGTTTTTCTTTTAACATTTAGCGTAACAAATATGAATAACAGTATCATTTTTACGTTTGATATATAAGTGCTTAAAATATACAGGAGGTAAAAAAAATAATACAAAAAAAAAAAAAAACAATACCAAGAGCCGTCTTTAAAAACGTTGCACACAAGTCCAATACTTAAGTGTTATAATTAAGGTTAATGCTTGACCCATCTTGTAAGTTCTGTCCCGTTGTGCAACAGCCAAATGTCCACGCATTTAATATTGAGTATGTTTGATAAAATGTCCAAAGGAGAAAAAGATCATTTGTCTTTAGGTAATGCAGTTTGGCATTTTATATACGGTATATTTTTTTTTAGTCTATGCCGCTTAATGCATGAGTGCTGCCGGGAAAAAATAAAAGAAAATCTTTGCAAAACCCAAACTAAATACCCATTTGGCAATAAAGGACCAAGAAAAAAAAAAAATTCACTCTCCAGCCACATAAAAACTGCTATGGATTGTAATTAATAAAAGCGTCTGCCACCTGGCGGTCCAGGCCATCTCTGGCCCCGGCCAGGTGGCGGAGGATGTGCTGCAGCACCGCGTCCATTGGGAAAGCTGTGTGGGAGGATAAAATCACAAGTGTTTGCTATAACTGGTTTCAAGAATTGTTTTTAAAAAACTAATATGATGATAGAAAAAAAAAAAAAAAGAAAATGTGTATTCTACATTTATATATACATAGCTATATATAGTACTGCATGCAGGAGCAACATGGCACCTAGATGGTTATTAATCTAAAGCTATGCATCTACAAGGCCAATATATTATTGGTAAGTTATTAATATATATGTACTGGATATTTACTTTAACTTGGGAAAAACATTAAATGGTCTTACCCTCTTGGATGATGAAAGTTTCCTCTTGGCGGTGGTGGTAACATGTTCCTACGACGGGGAGGGGGAGGCATTCCTCTAAAGCCCATCAGCCCACGTGGTGGTGGGGGACCGCGCCTTTATGTGAAAAAAAAAAAAAATACATTTATTTGGAATGGCATCATAGCTATAAAATAAATACATGGCTAATAATATGACAGTGAACCTTAGAGGAGCGAGGGGAGGTGGTGGTGGAAAGGGATCTTCCATTCCCTATGCGGAAGAGGTGATGGCAGCGGTGGGGGTGGCGGTGGCAGCATAAATCCAGGAGGTCGTCCCCTCATACCTCCACGTCCTCGAGGGTCCATATATGGATGCATTCTTCCCATTCCACGTCTATAAGAGAAGAAAAGAAAAAAAAAAAAAAAAAGATAAATACATATAGCACATAGTCAAAAAGACAAGAATTGTCAAGATTTTTGCTTGGCCGGTCTCTTTTGGAGGTTACCAATAATCAGTGGTCGTGTCTGCACCAAAACTGAGAATTCTGCTTTGGACTGAATTATGTTTCTGCAGGTGGATCAGCACCATTTTAAAATCAAAGAGAGGTGGATTTAAATATTTGCAAGAAGTTTCATTATTCCATGCAGATTCTTTCATCAGAGAATCTGCCAGCAGCTTTTCGCTACCTCAACCAGAAGCAACATAATAGAAGCAAAGAAACCCTGAATCCAAAGGTGTATCACACAGATGACTGGCTGAAGCCGTTCTGACACAATCAAAGGATTAGTTTCAGGAACACAGCTGAGCTGTGAGAGCTGCCCCTGCACGCAACAGGCTCTCTATAGAGATTGTGCATTGAGCATGAGGCATCAATCGCAGCAAGGGGCGTGTAGGACTGCCATGTATGTGACTTTCTAGTCCTGTAATGGTAATAACAAGGCATTAAAGCCATTAGTTTAAGTAAACAATAGCAGGCATACAGATAAGATAAGCAGTTGCTTTTTGTTTTTTTAACCCTGCAGCAAGTTGTCCTCAGTTTACATAGCAAAAACCTGCTGACAAATTCCCTTTAAGAACAATTATTGCTTTTAAAGTTTTTATATATTAAAAGGTGACGCACTGTATTGCTGATCGTCAGGGGTCCAGGTCCTGACAACCCCATTTAATGGTCAAAATAGCACTCTAAGGTGCACAGCTATTGAAGGATGTGTGTACAAGCTCATTAGTAGGATTATGGGTCTCTAAACTCGCTCACAGAGCTGTGTACACCCACATGCTTACATTAAACCTGTATACCAACTATGCAAGAACAGCATGCCTCAGAGTGGTATTATACAGGTGCATCTCTATTAATTAGAATATCATCAAAAAAATTAATTTAGTTCAGTAATTCAATGCAGAACGTGAAACGCATATATTATTATATAGAGTCATTACAAATAGAGTAATCTATTTCAAGTGTTTATTTATGTTAATGTTGATGATTATGGCTTACAGCCAATGAAAACCCTAAGGTCATTATCTCAGAAAATTAAAGTAGGGAGGATGAAAGGTCTGAGAGATAAAATGTTGCCTAAATAGGTATCAGAGGCTTCCAACTTGTGTGGTTGTCAGAGTCACAACCACTATAAAAGCATATCACGGCTGCTGAAGTCACCAGTGTGGAGCATATAGAGTAGGGAGGATGAAGGGTTAAAAATTGTGCTACTGTATTCCATGACAAATCAAAGGGTGAATATAATATTGCTTTATTAGTCAACGCATTTCAAAGCTCCCTGAACTATGGCTATATTGATTTGTCTTGAGCAAAAGGCCACTGAGCCCTGAAACGTGTTGACTAATAAATCAATATTATATTCACCCTTTGATGTCTCATGGAATATGACAGCGCAGTTCTTAACCTTTCATCCTCCCAACTTTAATTTTCTAGGATAACACCTTTAGGTTTTCATTGGCTGTAAGCCATAATCATCAACATTTGCAGAAATAAACACTTGAAATACTGTAGATCACTCTGTGTGTAATGACTCTATATAATATATGCGTTTCCCTTTATGTATTGAATTACTGAAAAAAAGTGAACTATTTGGTGATATTCTAATTCATTGAGATGCACTAGTATCTAATTGGTGATGCTCAGAGAATATGGTCAAAGTTAAGTCTTAAGGTACATTCACAAGAAGCAGATCTGTTGTACAAACTTCTGCTTTTGAACTACTATTTGTGGATTTCAGCAAGCTCCATCCAGATTAATGGAACAGCTGCATAAATTTCTGCAACAGATTTACATTATTTAAATGTTATTTAGTTATAAAACACTTATAACATTACCTCATTAGCACAATGCCATTCATTGGTTTATTCAGAAACTTCTCCCTTCCAAAAAACGCTTGTCCTTTCATACCTCTACCAATGAAGTTTCCCCTGCCCCGAATTCCTCGGCCCCTGTGAAGGAATAAGTATGAAATCATTGGCAAGAAAGTATATATAGTTAAGAAAAAGAAGTGGACTCACGAGTGACTTCATATTATTGAGTTCAAGGACATTCGAGAGCAGTGGAGGGGAGGGAGGTCGGAGCGAGGACGACGGCACGTTTCGCGATCGCGGCCGCTCTACGGGTCAGATGTCAGGACCGTGAGGCGCTGAGTCCGACGGTTGCCGAGTCTCGCTCCGCACCTCCTCCCTCCACTTGCTCCTCCAGAATGTTCCGTTGAAAACCGCAATAAATTATGAAGATCAACTGGTGAGTGCCACTGTCTTTTTTTCTTTTTAACTACATTGTGCACTTACATTAAGTGAGCACCTCCTTTGGTTGAAAACCTCAGTCAGCAAGGATTTTTTGAATCTGCCTAAGTTGTTTAACACGGGTGGTGCCCAGTTTTTCAAACTCTGTATTGAGAAAGTAATATATAGCATATTCACTTCTAATTCCTCACAGCTTTAGTACTGGTGCTGTCATTGGTTTGTGTACTTATGTATATCCACACAGCAGATATGTTGTAGAAATGTCAGAAACTGAAAATCTTTTCTATTAAAGCAAATGGATTGCTGCAATCTCCATTCAAGTAATGTGGACGGTTGTAGTTGCAGCAGTTAAACAGTTGCGATGCGACTGTGCCCAGGGGGATGCAGAGAGCGATCACCTTTGCAATGTACGCATGTGAATACTGGCACAATGATTAAAACGACCGCCTGGACTCAGTCTAACTTCCATTGCGTCCTCCTCTCTTTCAACATGCTTGGGACTGGGGAGGGCTTGTTGCAGTCTAAGGCCGGCTTCACACTGCGTGTGTGATCCGATACGTGGCTGTCCGCTTGAAGCAGACAGCCGCGGACCGAATCAGCACACAGGACTGGGGGGCTATTATGCCCTCCGATCCTGTGTGCAGCGCACGCAGTTCCTGCTGCTGATAGGTGAGGACCGCGGGCGCCGCGGTCCTGACCTGTCAGCTGCGTGCGGCTGCACACAGGATCGGAGGGCATAATAGCCCCCCCAGTCCTGTGAGCTGATCCGGTCCGCTGCTGTCTGCTTCAAGCAACTGTTTAACTGCTGCAGCTACAACCGTCCACATTACTTGAATGGAGATTGCAGCAATCCATTTGCTTTAATAGAAAAGATTTTCAGTTTCTGACATTTCTACAACATATCTGCTGTGTAGATATACAATAAGTACACAAACCAATGACAGCACCAGTACTAAAGCTGTGAGGAATTAGAAGTGAATATGCTATATATTACTTTCTCAATACAGAGTTTGAAAAACTGGGCACTACCCGTGTTAAATAACTTAGGCAGATTCAAAAAATCCTTGCTGACTGAGGGTTTTCAACCAAAGGAGGTGCTCACTTAATGTAAGTGCACAATGTAGTTAAAAAGAAAAAAAGACAGTGGCACTCACAGAGTTGATCTTCATAATTTATTGCGGTTTTCAACGGAACATTCCGGAGGAGCAAGTCTGCTTCTAGCGGACAGCCACGGATCAGATCACACACGCAGTGTGAAGCCGGCCTTAGACATACTTGTAGGAGAGTGGGTGAAAACGACAAGTAGTGACATTTACACCCAAGCTCCTAAAAAACAAACCAGCTCTGGTCAGGGGCTGAGGCTGCTCCTCCACACATGCAGAAAGGTGATCTCTAGGTAACTCTGCTAAATGCTGACAGGGTGTAAATTACAAACTGTCAGAATTTTGCAGCCTAGATACACGCAATTCATTAAAAGCCCAGACAACCCCTTTAACCCCTTCAAGACCCATGACGCACATGTGCGTCATAGGCCGCCTCCCACCCTTTGATGTGAGCTCACACTGTGAGCTTGAATCCTCCCCTCCCCCCCACATCTCAACTGATCTCATTAGCTGAAATATGTATTCAACAGCGCCGATCAGATCCGCAAAATGATTGCAGCTGTTAAGCCTTTGAATCGCGCTGTCAGTGACTGACAGCACGATCCAAAGCCCCGCGGAGTGGATCACATTGTTCCCCTCTGTGATAGCAGGGACCTGAATACTTCACCTAGACAGCCCAGGGTCCTGTAATGACCCCGGTAGCTGTCCTGAATGGCGATGACCCAGTGACATCAACAGCAGGAAGTGACCATTTTCACTGTGTTTAGATGAGCAGCAGCCTATCTAAAGACAGGACAAGCAATCGGTGTGTGCAGCACTTAGGCCCTCTAGTGGGCCATGAGAAATAATGGAAAAAAAAAAAAAAAGTTTTTAAAAGTATGAAAAAAAACATGAAAGTTCAAATCGCACTTCTTTTGCACCATTGGAAATAAAAAAAAATATATATATATATATATATAATATAACATTACATATTTGGTATCACCGCATTCAGAAACACCAGATCTATCAAAATATAAAATCAGTTAATCTGATCAGTAAACTGCGTTATTAAAAAAAAAGTCCAAACACCAAAAGCTACGTTTTTTTGATTGCCACAACATTGCATTAAAATGCAATAACGAGCGATTAAAACATCACATCTTCCCAAACATGGTATCATTAGAAATGTCAGCTCAAGCTGCAAAAAGATAAGCCGTCACACAGCCCCAGATCCTGAATAATGAGAACGCTACAGGGCACGGAAAATGGTGCAAAAGTGCAATTCTTTTTCTTTAAAAACGTCTGAATTTTTTTTACCACTTAGATAATAGTGAAAGTACACAGGTTTTGTATCTATGAAATCATACTGAGCCGAGGCATCATACGGACATGTCAGTTTTACCATATATTGAACATGGTAAATAAAAAAACAAACGTGTAATTGCACTTTTTTTGCAATTTCACCGCACTTAGGATTTTTTTGCATTTTCTGGTACACTATGATGGGAGGGGGTGGGAGTGTTAAGGGGTTAATGATGCAAAATAAAACTTCAGCAAGCACCGTACCTAAATTTCCTGGGCTCATGGACAAATTCAATACGGTTCATTGGCATCTTCAGCTCAGATTCTAGATTTTAAAACATAAAAGACATGGATGAGTTAAAATATACAGTAATTCTCTCCCAGCAAATATCAAACCATGAACACTGCGGGACAAAGCTCTAATATATGTTCAACCTCTTGGAATAGGGGATTTTGGGATTAAATCTTCCTGATGCTGCTTTTTTTCTAGTAGTTTTTGTACAATTTTGTTAGGACTGGTGAGCATGGGATCCCTTGATCGTGGGTCATCAGCTTAAATGTCTTGGGCCAACACATGAACCAAAATCCCATCTATAAAGGTTTTTTATTTATCATATAAAAAACTTTTGCACTTTTTTATCCATCCAGGGCGCAGGTGGGCCCATAGGGGCGCCGTTCATCCAGTGGTGCAGAAGCATCGTACTGTGCGGCCCAATGCTCAGGCAGCGGAGCGGTTGGTAGCTTTCAGACACTCTGCATCATATGTATCAGTGTGAATGGTGCTCTATGCAGGCCTAGTGTATGCATGGCAGGTTGCCTCCCACATTTTGTGGTAGAGGCGACTCATCAGCCAGCAGCTGGGCTTGCTCTACAATTGGGCTCTGACTGCGTCCTGTAAGTGCTTTTGGTTTTCTGTCTTTGGCATGGATGGTGAGTTTTCCTGATGCTGCTTTTTTTCTAGTAGATTTTGGGATTAAACTCAAGAGTTTAGGCCTTTTTTTTCCATACAGAAATTTGTTGAAAATTTGCCATTTTAGGGAATGTGCACACACTTTCACGGGGATTCCACATAAAAAGATCCACAAAGGTTTCCATAAAATGAACATACTGCACAGCACTGTCAAAAAGACATCGCTGTACATGTTCCAACGTATGTCACGCATGTTTGGAAACCAAGAAGTAATTTACAGAAGTGACAGGCTCATTGTTCAGGAATCTTCTGCCGGGAATCCGCCTGCTTTCTATACTTTACAGTGTAGAGTAAGGCCGGCTTCACACCACGTTTTTTTCGGGTCCGGGGCTGTCCGGTGTGAACCAGACAGCCCCGGGCCCTATGGTGCTGGATAGGGCCGGATGGCACTGATTTGCAATCCGGTTTTGTCCCTGTCCGGCAGCATCAGACTGAATTCAATTTTTGCCCCAGACACAAAATCGGAGCTTGCAGTATTTGTGTGTCCGGGGCAAAAAGTTAATGAAAACCGGATTCGGCGACCATTAACATGGGAGTCTATGGGACTGAAGATTTTGAAACTTCAGCAAGGGACAGCTCCTGCAGCTGCGGACTGCCGCTTCAGTCAGAAAACAGAACCTGTTCTGTCCGGAGCTGTCAGCCAGTGTCTGGTGCTTCCTGCAAAATACCGGACACAGCCTGACAGCTCCAAAACCATGGTGTGAAGCCAGCCTAAAAGCCCCGTCACACACATCAATGGTCGAACGATCCGATCAATGATCTGACTTGACCTAGATCACTTAAACGTCGTTCAATGGTTGATAGTGAAATGTCACATAAAGATATCTTTAACGACGCAGCAGCGATTCCGTAACAAGCGAACGATACTTGCGATCATTTGATCGCCTACGTCCTTCAGTTCTGAATAGGCGAAGTCGTTAACGACATCGTTATCAAGGTGTCACACACACCCATGCTGCAGGTTAGAAGGACAATGATCATTTGGTTTAAAGTCTGGTTCAAAAACCTCCCATCAACGATCAGCCGACTTATCATTGATCGTTTGTACTTGTCACATGCAACAACGTCATTACGACGTTGTTGCTCCACCCAAAAAGCCATGACGTACTAACGATATCGTAGTGTGTGACGGACCCTTAAGGCTGGTTTCACACTGCAGTTTTTTCCTGATCAGGTTCCATCCGGTTTGTATGCCAAAACCAGGAGCATCTTCAAAACCCAGAACAGGTGTCAATCCTTCATTATACTTTTTCTCTGCAAGTTCCTCTCCTGGTTTTGGCACACAAACCAGATGGAACCTGATCAGGTAAAAAACTGCAGTGTGAAACCAGCCTAAGGCCTGTGTCACACATCTGTGACACCATGGATGTGTGAGACAAGGCAGTTTGTGAGCGGGGCATGTAGCCATGTGTCACAGATGTGTGACACAATGTGTGCTATCCGTGGATAGCACATGGACAGCCTGTCCTCGCATACTCACCTCCCTCCTGCGCCGCTGCTGCTCTCACTTCTGGTCCGCTGTCAGGCTCAGTGAAGTGAATATTCATGAGCCTAATGAGCGGCATCAGATGAGAGAGGAACTGTCAGCGCTGGAGGGAGGAGAGTACGAAACTCTTGATTTTTAAGTTTGTTACTTTCGTCCGTGGTCCGTGCACACGGGTGTCACAAGAATGACATCTGTGTGCATGGACGGTTTCGCCCAAAAGTGGTCCATCCTTCCACAAAAATACAGACATGTTGCCACGTGGAGCACGGCGACACGGTCTGTGCGAAATTACAGACATGTGAAGGGGGCCATAGGGGATCATGTTTCCCCGTACATCCGTGACTCTGGCATGTGTCGGCATGGACCACACACATGCTGGTGGCACGGACATGTGAATTAGGCCTAAGGCTGCTTTCACTTCTGAGTTTTTGCAAATCCGGCAGAATTCTGCCTTTTTATTTGCAAAAAACGAATCCAGAAGCTTACAGCAACATTGCGTTCTGTCTGATGCATTTTATATTGGATTTCCGGACATGTGCGGCACTTGCGGCTTGTCTTAAAACTGCAGTTAGCAGCTGTTTTTGTCCAGTGCCGGATCGCAATAAAGATGCAAGTGCCGCACATGTCCGGAACTCCAATACAAAATACATTAGGCAGAACACAATGTTGCCGCAAGTGTAACGCATCCGGTTCTTGCAAAGAAGGAGGAATTCTGCTGGATTTACAAAAACGCAGATCAGGCAAAACCTAAAGTTAAAAGTTCAGGTTTGCCTGATCTGCCCGAACTGAAAAAAAAAACACTGATGTGAAAGTGTAGCCTAAGAGACGCCAGCAGCAGGGCAACCGCAAGTAGGACAGCAAAGCCACCAAAGGAGAATGACTGTGGGGATTCTCCTGAAGAGACTTTGTCTGGGGAACTATAGACTGTAGGGGAGATTCATTAAGCTGCTTACGCCAAAAATCTGCAATATGTCTGTGCAACTTAAAACCTGTGCAAAAATATTGCGACTTTTGGCGTTTAGATGACTGTCCTGGCCAACTGTGCCAATATGTCCTCAAGGTGGTCAGGATGGGTGTGATGACACCCGCCCATCAAATTCATCATAAGAAACAGTTGTGTTTTATAGATCTACAGCATTACCATATATTCAGTGGATTCTATCACTTTGCAACGCTAAAGGCCCTGTCTCACATAACGATATTGTTAGAGAGATCGTTGTAACTGAAGTTACAACGATCTCTCTAGCGATGTCGTTCTGTGTGAGACTTAGTAGCGATCAGGCCCCTGCTGTGAGGTCGCTGATCGCTGGAAAGTGCTCTAGCTCATTTTTTGATCGTTGGATTCCCACTGGTCAGCACGCATCGCTGCGTGTGACAGTGAGAAACTAGGGATCAGTGACCTCACAGGGCTGGTAACTATGATAAACAGCGGGTATCCAGGCAGCGCACGCTGCCTGGATACCCGCTGTTTATCATAGTTACCAGCGTCCTCCCTGCTTACAGGCAGCGCTAAGCAGGGAGGACGCTGACATCGCCTTCAGCGATGTGGGAGGTGACTCTCAGGTCCCTGATCGCTGGGGAGATCTGCCTGTTTGACAGCTCCCCAGCGATCCCGGCAGGTAGTTATCGCTGTCAGGATCGCTGGAGCGGTTGTTATGCGAGACAGGGCCTTTAGGCTAAAATCTACAACAGAATCCGCACCAGAATTTTTCCAACAATTGCGGCCAAGTTCTTTTCATGTTCAGGGAAGAATGTCTGGTAATGTGGCGCCGCTGGCCTGAACTGTGCACTCCCTAATGCTTGAAGCAGCGCCAACTTTGCCGAAGCACAGGGATACTTGGAAGCTGGCTGGGTCCAGCAATCTGTCTGGATTCAGAGAAGCTCTTACAAGCTCTACAGCAGGGGTAGGGAGCTCCAGGCCTCGAGAGCTGCACACAGTGCAGGTTTTCAGGATTTCCTTAATATTTGACAGTTGGTAATTTAATCTCTTGCAAGGGTGATGATTCCAACCCCTGTGCAATGCTGAGGAAATCCTGAAAACCTGCACTGTGTGCAGCTCTTGAGGCCTGGAGTTCCCTACCGCTGACCTACAGCATAAAGCTTGCCAGTCCTGCACTCCTTGCATAACAAACCAGTCACTGTCGATACACAGCAGAGGTAGCCGGTAACTTAGGCAATGAGCAGCAAACAGAATCATAATTTCCTTTACTCCTAAGAGAGGATTTTTAATAACAGGTGCATCATAAAGTTACCGTATATACTTGTGTATAAGCCGAGTTTTTCAGCCCAAAATTTGGGCTGAAAAGTCTCCCCCTCGGCTTATACACGAGTCAATACGGGTGGGGGCTGTGTCCGGGGCTGTGGAGGCTGCAGGAGGCGGGGGGGGGCTGCAGTATGAGCGGCCCCGTCACGTGGGGCCGCTCATTAAATATGCACTGCTTCCCCCTGTCAATCAGCAGCAGGGGGAAGCAGTGCATATAGCCCACAAATGCTGGCACTCGCTCCCCCTTGTAAGGGCTCCCCCCCCCGATGGTTATTACCATTCCGGACTTCTGATCCGCGCCGCTCCTCGGTGCTCCTCGCTGCTCCGTCCGTCCGTCTGCTACATCCGGGATCTCCGGCCGTCGCAGGCATATGACGTCATCGTGCGACGGCCGGGGATCCCGGATGTGGAAGACGGACGGACGGAGCAGCGAGGAGCGGCGCGGATCAGAAGTCCGGAATGGTAAGAGAAGCGGGGGGGGGCCCCTTGCAAGGGGGGAGTGAGTGCCAGCATTTGGGGGCTGCTGGGGACCCCCAGGGGGCCGCTGGGGACCCCCTGGGGGCCGCTGGGGACCCCCTGGGGGCTGCTATATGTACCCCTGGGGGCTGCTATATACTACCACTGGGGCTGCTGTATACTACCACTGGGGCTGCTGTATACTACCACTGGGGCTGCTGTATACTACCACTGGGGCTGCTGTATACTACCACTGGGGCTGCTGTATACTACCACTGGGGCTGCTGTATACTACCACTGGGGCTGCTGTATACTACCACTGGGGCTGCTGTATACTACCACTGGGGCTGCTATATACTACCACTGGGGAGGCCTGTATACCACTGGGGGTGGCCTGTATACCACACTGCTGGGGGCTGTATACCTGTGCTGGGGTCCACCCTCGGCTTATACACGAGTCAATAGGTTTTTCCAGATTTTTGGGGCAAAAGTAGGGGGTCGGCTTATACACGGGTCGGCTTATACACGAGTATATACGGTACTTGTTTTTAAAATCGTTATTTTTGCTTGAATAATTTTAAAAGGAACCCATCACCAGTTTTTCCTCTTATAAACTATACCCATCACCTTTAAGATAATGTGAACAGGATTTCTGCCACCCATTTAAATCCTCAGATGTGTCCCTTTATACATTGAGGAAAAAAAGTGTTCTATACTTGCCTGCATGTAAATTGTGCAGCCCTGTCCTATAGGTGTCTCCAGATTGCCATCAGTGCTGTACCGGTCCCTTCAAACGCCGCCTCTGTTAACTGCATGCAAGAGGGCTTCTCCACGTTATCTACACGGTGCCTTAAAGGGGTAATCCAGGCTTTTGCTATAGTTCATGTGTATCTAGGCTGCAAAATGTTGACAGTTTGTAACATACATGCTGTCAACATTTTACAGGATTACCTAGATATCACATATTTGCGGCAGCCAGGGAACGTCCAGGGGGCGTGTTTGTATTGGAGTCTGCATGGAAATGGGAAACTGGTAATTTCCTCCCAGTCTCCTACAAACACACCCCTCCCCCACTCTACACTATGGCCAGCCTCCCCCAGGATCCTACAGCCTGCCCCAACCCCTAATGTCACCACCCACCCCCATTGTACACAGCGGTCCCCTGCTCCATTGACACACTGTGCCGAATCCGCTGCTGTGAAGGAGATTCGGCACACGGTGTCAGTGCAGGGGGGGCTGCTGTATGTGTGTGCACTCACCCTGTGGGCTCTGTGCAGGGGAGCTGGGGTCCGCACTCTGTCTCTCTGTGCTGTGGAGCTTGATACTTCTCTCTCCATACATCCTGTACCATAGAGCACAGAGCCAGTGGAGCGGTCCTCTCTATACCGCTCCACCCGCTCTGTGCTCTATGGTAGTGGAGATGAGGAGATGGAGAGAGAAGTATCGGGCTCCACAGCAGAGACCCGGGCTGCAGTCCTCGGCTCCCCTGCACAGAGCCACAGGTTAAGCGCACACACATGCAGTGGTTCCCACTGCACTGACACACTGTGCCGAATCGCGTTCACAGCAGCGATTCGGCACAGTGTATCAGTGGAGCAGGAGACCGCTGTGTACTATGGGGGTGGGTGGTGACATTAGGGGCTGGGGCGGGCCGTAGCAGTCTGAGGGTGGCTCCCATAGTGTAGAGTGGGGGAGGGGCATATTTGTAAGGGACTGGGAGGAAACAACCAGTTTCCCATTTCCATGCAGGCTCCAATACAAACACGCCCCCTGGACGTTCCCTGGCTGCCACAAATATGTGATATCTATGAAACCTTGCAAAATGTTGACACATGTATGTTACAATCTGTCAACATTTTGCAGCCTAGATACACATATGAATTATAGCAAAAGCTCAGACAACCCCTTTAAGTCTAGTGCCTGCAGTGTAACCACTGGCGGTTTAGTAGGGCATAGTGAGGCGCCTGTGCAAATCTCTGATTCCACTACATAGGTATGAGACTTCAGCACGATAGAGAATAAAGGTCATCCGCTTACAAGCAGTTAGAAGAAGTGCTGATCAAAACCTAAGACGCCCATCAGACCGCACAATTTTATGCGTTTTGATCAGTGTTAACCAAGCACCCTCTGTTATTTATATGTACTGCTATTATTTTTTTTTATTATAGGGTATAAACTCATTTTAGGTTTTTCTCTTGGGTTTTGTCTGTAAAATGGCCAGAGTGTGAACATGTCCTATTGCACAAACACAAACTGATTGATCTGGCTCACTTTCTATGTATGTTCACGTAATTTTGGCTGCACGCACACGACGGAATAGCAGCGATTCTGATGCAGAGAATTACTGCTGTGTCCAAAACGCTGCATTGTACAGTGCAAGCACAGTGGATGGGATTTCTAGAAATCTGATGCTCACTGTGCTTCTCCCCCCCACCAGTGTGTTTTCACCTGCGTTGCAGGTTGCCGGACATCCGCATCTCTGCAGCGATGTTCATTTATTTCTGCGGAGTCGAAGCCATCTCCAGTGGGTGAGTTCAGGGAAAAGCCCCCTGCACCGAACGCAGATCGTGGACACAGGTTCTCCCTGCAGGTCCGAAGGCACTGCGTCCAACACACAGTGCCTCCGGATTGTCTGCACAGTCCTAACATCCAGAAGAGTATATAACCCTTTTTTCTGAATTAAGCAGGGGCTGAGGATACAAGAGGGTGCCAGGAACCCCAATCACATGATACTATAGGTGGTGGGCATAGTTTCCAAGCAACAAACTTGTGACCTTGAGGAAAAACCCTTTATAGAGGTTTCCAGGCTGCAGCTTTTTCTTTTTAAACAATTCCGATGCTTTACCCTCCCCTGGTCCAGCACCGTCTGCACCCGACGTCTGTTATAGTCTGCAGCACTAACTCACACCAACAATTCTGCAGCCAACAAGTGATGTCAGAGGTTGATGTTCTGCTCACTGACTGGCTGCAGCGCTGCAGACAACAACAGGTGGCGGTTGCAGACACTGCTGGACCTGGGGAGGGGATCTGCAGACAATGACAGGCGCCCGGTTTCAGGGGCGCAGACACTGCTGGACCTGGGGAGGAAAATTATTAAAAAGACTGCAGATGTGGACTAGAGCAAGACAAAGGATTACAGGGGTCATGTGAAAGTTTGCAAGATTAATAATATAAAAATGCAGATTATATATATACACACAATTATTAATTAGTTATATGTTATATAATATAAAATATATTATAATATATATATATATATATATCTCCTCCATGTCTTATACTCCTGACGTCCATCATTACCCAGAGCACGTGACTCAGGCTTGCTCTGCATGCTGGGACTTCTAGTCCCCCTTATAGTGTATAGTATGTGAG
>JARQOC010000001.1:587555406-587615088 GCA_033576535.1 Allobates femoralis | reverse complement strand
TGCGGCACACTTGCGGTAAGCCCCATGCATTGTCTATGCGGCACACTTGCGGTAAGCCCCATGCATTGTCTATGCGGCACACTTGCGGTAAGCCCCATGCATTGTCTATGCGGCACACTTGCGGTAAGCCCTATGCATTGTCTATGCGGCACACTTGCGGTAAGCCCCATGCATTGTCTATGCGGCACACTTGCGGTAAGCCCCATGCATTGTCTATGCGGCACACTTGCGGTAAGCCCCATGCATTGTCTATGCGGCACACTTGCGGTAAGCCCCATGCATTGTCTATGCGGCACACTTGCGGTAAGCCCCATGCATTGTCTATGCGGCACACTTGCGGTAAGCCCCATGCATTGTCTATGCGGCACACTTGCGGTAAGCCCCATGCATTGTCTATGCGGCACACTTGCGGTAAGCCCTATGCATTGTCTATGCGGCACACTTGCGGTAAGCCCCATGCATTGTCTATGCGGCACACTTGCGGTAAGCCCTATGCATTGTCTATGCGGCACACTTGCGGTAAGCCCCATGCATTGTCTATGCGGCACACTTGCGGTAAGCCCCATGCATTGTCTATGCGGCACACTTGCGGTAAGCCCCATGCATTGTCTATGCGGCACACTTGCGGTAAGCCCCATGCATTGTCTATGCGGCACACTTGCGGTAAGCCCCATGCATTGTCTATGCGGCACACTTGCGGTAAGCCCCATGCATTGTCTATGCGGCACACTTGCGGTAAGCCCTATGCATTGTCTATGCGGCACACTTGCGGTAAGCCCCATGCATTGTCTATGCGGCACACTTGCGGTAAGCCCCATGCATTGTCTATGCGGCACACTTGCGGTAAGCCCTATGCATTGTCTATGCGGCACACTTGCGGTAAGCCCCATGCATTGTCTATGCGGCACACTTGCGGTAAGCCCCATGCATTGTCTATGCAGCACACTTGCGGTAAGCCCTATGCATTGTCTATGCGGCACACTTGCGGTAAGCCCCATGCATTGTCTATGCGGCACACTTGCGGTAAGCCCTATGCATTGTCTATGCGGCACACTTGCGGTAAGCCCCATGCATTGTCTATGCGGCACACTTGCGGTAAGCCCTATGCATTGTCTATGCGGCACACTTGCGGTAAGCCCCATGCATTGTCTATGCGGCACACTTGCGGTAAGCCCCATGCATTGTCTATGCGGCACACTTGCGGTAAGCCCTATGCATTGTCTATGCGGCACACTTGCGGTAAGCCCCATGCATTGTCTATGCGGCACACTTGCAGTAAGCCATATGCATTGTCTATGCGGCACACTTGCGGCAAGCCCCATGCATTGTTGCTGCACCAATTCTCTGCAATGCTCTACCCCAAGAAATCAGGACCATCCACAACTTGCATGGCTTCAGACGCTCACTAAAAACACATCTTTTCAAGGCGGCCTATCATGCTCCCTAATAGAAGTCCTTTGTACTGTATATAGTCCATTCACTATCTCTCTGGACATAACTCTTCTTCAAACTCCACCAAACCCAAAAGCTCTACACAGATTTGCTGGTGACCACACAAGTAATTTTATCTATCCCCTATTTCCTCAAGATGCCTGGATCATCACTGTAATAAGCCCCTGTACATTGTGTAACCCCTATCCCGTTGTGGATTGTTAGCTCTTTTGAGCAGGGTCACTTTATTTTAATTATTGTATTGTATTTTTTAAATTGATTCTATGCTTACTGTATTGTATCCAATTATTGTGCTGTATTCTTTCTTTACTGGAATTATTCTATTGTATTGTATATTTTTCATTATTAAACACTGTATTGTAAAGTGTTGCGGAATATATTGGAGCTATATAAATAAAGACTTATTATTATATTTAGACTAGTAAAAAGGCCCGATGCAATTGCATCGGGAGCAGGGTGAAATGAATTGTGTGTATACAGGCGGGCCAGTGGGTAGCAGAGTATACAGGGGGCTCTGTGGGTAGCAGAGTATACAGACGGCTCTGAGGGTAGGAGATTATACAGGTGACTCTGTGGGTAGTAAAGTATACAGGCGGCTCTGTGGGTAGCAGAGTATACAGGTGGGTCTGTGGGTAGTGGAGTATACAGGCGTGTGTGGTGGTGGTGGCAGAGTATACAGGTGTGTGTGGTGGTGGTGGCAGAGTATATAGGTGTCTGTGGTGGCATAGTATACAGGCATCTGTGTGGTGGCAGAGTATACAGGTGTCTGTGGTGGTGGCGGCAGAGTATACAGGCGTGTGTGGTGGTGGCAGAGTGTACAGGCGTGTGTGGTGGTGGCGGCAGAGTATACAGGCGTGTGTGGTGGTGGCGGCACAGTATACAGGCGGGTGTGGTGGTGGCGGCAGAGTGTACAGGCGTGTGTGGTGGTGGCGGAAGAGTGTACAGGCATGTGTGGTGGTGGCGGCAGAGTGTACAGGCGTGTGTGGTGGTGGCAGAGTGTACAGGCGTGTGTGGTGGTGGCAGAGTGTACAGGCGTGTGTGGTGGTGGCAGAGTATACAGGCAGGTGTGGTGGTGGCGGCAGAGTATACAGGCGTCTGTGGTGGTGGCAGAGTGTACAGGTGTGTGTGGTGGTGGCAGAGTATACAGGCGTGTGTGGTGGTGGCAGAGTGTACAGGCGTGTGTGGTGGTGGCAGAGTGTACAGGCGTGTGTGGTGGTGGCAGAGTATACAGGCGTGTGTGGTGGCGGCAGAGTGTACAGGGGTGTGTGGTGGCGGCAGAGTGTACAGGCGTGTGTGGTGGTGGCAGAGTGTACAGGCGTGTGTGGTGGCGGCAGAGTGTAGAGGCGTGTGTGGTGGTGGCAGAGTGTACAGGGGTGTGTGGTGGCGGCAGAGTGTACAGGCGTGTGTGGTGGTGGCAGAGTGTACAGGCGTGTGTGGTGGCGGCAGAGTGTAGAGGCGTGTGTGGTGGTGGCAGAGTGTACAGGCGTGTGTGGTGGCGGCAGAGTGTACAGGCGTGTGTGGTGGCGGCAGAGTGTACAGGCGTGTGTGGTGGTGGCAGAGTATACAGGCGTGTGTGGTGGTTGCGGCAGAGTATACAGGCGTGTGTGGTGGTGGCGGCAGAGTATACAGGCGTGTGTGGTGGTGGCGGCACAGTATACAGGCGGGTGTGGTGGTGGCGGCAGAGTGTACAGGCGTGTGTGGTGGTGGCGGCAGAGTGTACAGGCGTGTGTGGTGGTGGGGGCAGAGTGTAGAGGCGTGTGTGGTGGTGGCAGAGTGTACAGGCGTGTGTGGTGGTGGCAGAGTGTACAGGCGTGTGTGGTGGTGGCAGAGTGTACAGGCAGGTGTGGTGGTGGCGGCAGAGTATACAGGCGTCTGTGGTGGCGGCAGAGTGTACAGGTGTGTGTGGTGGTGGCAGAGTGTACAGGCGTGTGTGGTGGTGGCAGAGTGTACAGGCGTGTGTGGTGGCGGCAGAGTGTACAGGCGTGTGTGGTGGAGTGTACAGGCGTGTGTGGTGGCGGCAGAGTGTACAGGCGTGTGTG
The DNA here is from genome assembly GCA_033576535.1 of Allobates femoralis. Classification (NCBI taxonomy): domain Eukaryota; kingdom Metazoa; phylum Chordata; class Amphibia; order Anura; family Aromobatidae; genus Allobates; species Allobates femoralis. Next base: position 587,611,597 of record JARQOC010000001.1, on the reverse strand, counting down.
GTGGCGGCAGAGTGTACAGGCGTGTGTGGTGGTGGCGGCAGAGTGTAGAGGCGTGTGTGGTGGAGTGTACAGGCGTGTGTGGTGGCGGCAGAGTGTACAGGCGTGTGTGGTGGCGGCAGAGTGTACAGGCGTGTGTGGTGGTGGCGGCAGAGTGTACAGGCGTGTGTGGTGGCGGCAGAGTGTACAGGCGTGTGTGGTGGTGGCAGAGTGTACAGGCGTGTGTGGTGGTGGCGGCAGAGTGTACAGGCTTGTGTGGTGGAGTGTACAGGCGTGTGTGGTGGCGGCAGAGTGTACAGGTGTGTGTGGTGGCGGCAGAGTGTACAGGCGTGTGTGGTGGTGGCGGCAGAGTGTACAGGCGTGTGTGGTGGTGGCGGCAGAGTGTACAGGCGTGTGTGGTGGCAGAGTGTACAGGCGTGTGTGGTGGCAGAGTATAGAGGCGTGTGTGGTGGTGGAGTATACAGGCGTGTGTGGTGGTGGCAGAGTGTAGAGGCGTGTGTGGTGGTGGAGTATACAGGTGTCTGTGGTGCGCTCGTGCAAGGCAGGGGTTAAAAAAAATAAAAAAAGATTATGCTCACCTCACCCCGAGCCCCCGCCGTCTTCTGCCGTGTTCCGCCGTCTTCTGCCGTGTTCCGCTAGGCTCCCGGTGGCTGTGCAGGCTCCCGGTGCCTGGAGTGATCTTCTATCTACTGAGACTGAAGGACCTGTGGTGATGTCAGAGTCACGTGACCCGCGATTTGCCTGGAGTAAGCTGGTGTCACGTGACTCTGACATCACCACAGGTCCTTCAGTCTCAGTAGATAGAAGATCACTGGAGGCACCGGGAGCCTGCACAGCCACCGGGAGCCTAGCGGAACACGGCAGAAGACGGCGGGAGAGGGCGGGAGACAGCGCGGGCTCGGGTAGAGGTGAGGATTTTTTTTTTTTTAGAGTAGTGCGGGTCTGCGGCTCGTGATGACGCTGCGCGTCATCACTCGCAGTCCCGCGCAAAGCATGTTGGGATTGGGCTACAGTGCCCAACTCCCGATTATATAAGTAGATAAATAAACAAAACAGAGCCCGGAGGGGATGTTTAACCAGCCAGGCTTAGTGATGTCAAAGGACAGGCTTTTTATGTTGGGGAGACAGGACAATGGCTAAGAGAAAGGATGAGGTCTCATCATCACACAATTACACGCATAAAAATCAGTTTACCAGTACCCAAACATTTTTGTGGTCAAGGACATAACATTAAAAATATGAAAGTTTCAATATTGAGAGGTCACTTCAAATCACGGAAACATCGAAGGGTCTGTGAATCCAAGCTGATTAGAACTTTCAACAGTATCAAAACAGGGCTAAACCTATCTGATGGATGTATGGTTCATTTTCACAGCTGAAGAATGCTATTCAGAGACACTGAAGACACCAGGTTTACATATAAATTAGGCGCATAAGAAAACTAAGGTTTGCGATTTTGTATGAGGAAAGAGCGAGTTTAAGCTATGAAACGTGCAACATAACAAATTATTTTCATTTTTACTAGATCTGGATCTTTGCTTCCGGACAGCCCAGCATTTACACCGTTCTTTCAGGTGGACCTATCTAGGAAGAGAAGACCTGGTGGACCTATTTAGTAAGCGAAGACCCTGATTAACTTCTCTAGGCTTAGAGAAGACCCTGGTGGACCTATCTAGGCTTAGAGAAGATATTGGTGGATTTATCTAGGTGTGTCGAAGACCCTGGTGGATCATTCTAGGCTTAGAGAAGACCCTGGTGCACCTATCTAGGCTTGGAGAAGACCCTAGTGGACCTATCCTGACTAGGAGAAGACCCTGGTGCATCTATCTAGGCTTGGAGAAGACCTGGGTGGACCTATCTAGGTTGGAGAAGACACTGGTGGACCTATCTAGGCTTGGGGAAGACCCTGGTGGATCTCTCTAGGCTTGTAGAGGACCCTGGTGGACCTGTCTAGGCTTGGAGATGACCCTGGTGGAACTATCCAGGTCACACATGATCGATCTTCCCTATGCAACTTCATCGATCAAGTCACCATAGCTTAAGATCGAGCTGAAGACTGATAAAATAAATAATTTTCTGAAGTTATATTTGCCCAAGTTACAGGGGAGGTTCAGTCTCGTGCCTGCATAACAGAGCTAACTAAGCCTCCTAGACCTCAGCAGCTCTTGATCCTTCTCTTCACCCAACAATCACATTGTCACCGGGGTCCTAGAAGGAAACACTGTCAGCACTTCCTAATATACAGCATATCCAATTGGTGGTTGAGTGTTATGTAAACAAAGATCGAGAAGGCAGTCATGGTAATGAACAAAGTTCACCTTTTATGTGTGTAGTCTGGCTGTGTCTGACATTCGGTTCCCTGTTTCCACAGCTGCTAAATCTCCTGCAAACTGATTATTCTCTATTGACGCAGTAGAATAGTAGCGCACAACAAAGCTTCGATTTTAAAATTCATGGGCACCAGAAATAGTTAATAACATTTTGATTTTGTTTTTCAGTTTTCCATCTTGTAGTTTTTACCTAGGCCATATTGGTTTAACCCCTTAACACCATGGCTATTTTTCTTTTCTTTTTAGCTTTTCCCTACCCTTCTTCCAAGAGCCATAACTGTTTCATTTTTCACGAAGGGCTTGTTTTTTGCGGGACTAATTGTACTTTTGATTAACATCAATCATTTTCCCATATAGTGTACTGGAAAATGGTAAAAAAAAAATTACAAGTATGTTGAAGTTGTCCAAAAAGCTCAATTATTTTCTGAGCTTTTTATTCACCATGTTCACTGTATGTTAAAACTGACGTGGCAGTATGACTCTCCAGATCAGTATGAGTACGCGGATACTAAACATGTATAGTTTTTTTTATTTAAATTTAAATGGTGAAAAAAATGTAAGAAATTTAAGCTACAAATAAGTGTATTTGTTACATTTTTTTGTGGTTTTATTTTCAATGGGGAAAAAGGAGGGTGATTTGAACCTGAGATTTTATTTTGTTTTTTTTCATATTTTTTACAATCTTTTTTTCACTGTTTATTGCAGTCCCTTTATGAGACTTGAACTGCGATCGTCAGATTGCTTGTGCTAAACAGTGCAGTGGATCAACACTAGTTCTGCTCCGTACAGCAGAAATCATGTTCTATTATATGACAGCGCACTGCGTTCACATGAGGTTTGTAATGACATCAGTTGACCCCCAGATGTCAGGACAACCCATTGGCACCCCGCGATCACATCATGGGCACAATAATGGGAACGGAATGACGCGCTCCCTGTCGGTGCATGTTAAATCCCACTGTCAGAGATTGACAGCGGGATTTAACTGGTTAACATAGGTTCAGAGATCTGCGGGTGCATGATGTTTGAATAAATCAGCCGCCATATGCAGGGAAAGATGTGGGCTCAGCGTGCGAGCCCGCATCAGAGGCAGGGATACAACATATGATGTAAGTTAACATCATGTGTTTTAAAGGGGTTAAAACTTATGTATCGTTGTAGGTTACTTTTCAGAATAAGCAGTCATTTGTGCACAAGAGGAATAACATTATTTCCGGCAATTATATGACTTGTATCTTGCCTCTTTCGTCAATTTTCCTCTCTGCAAGCTCTATTCTACTTTCCAGTTGTTTTTTAGCTAGTGGGTGCAGACTAGCAGCTATGATGTCTCCCATACACAGCGCACAGAGACACGAGGGATTCCTGCTCAGATTCCATAGCACTGATCAGTGTGGCTGTGAATCAAGCACTAGGGTGCAGTATGTATTTGTCTGTCTTTCTGTCCCTTCACTTGCTGTGCTCCTCACTACACCTCCCCTCTCTATAAACACCAGTAGGCTGCTGTAATCTGACCCTTCAGTGATCTGGCAGACACTTAGATATCTAGAGTTTTTCAGAGTGCAAGATTTTTCCGAACATGGAGAGAGAATAAGTGGTATCATACTGCTAAGGCCCCTTTCACATAAGCGTTTTTGAAAAAATGTGTCAGATGCGGCAGATTTACCGCATCTGCCGCATTTGCCACCTAACGGCCGCCCTTATGATGCACTTACGGCAAGCGCCTTGCATTGTCTATGGGGCTTGCAGTCAGGTGCGGCAAGTGCGGCTTTGCCGGTTGCAGCCGCGAAAAAAACCCGGTCATGGGGCATGCCGCAAGTGAACCCCAAGTGCGGCCGTTAGGCGGCAAATGCGGTAAATTTGCCGGATCTGCCACATTTTTTAAAAAACGCCTATGTGAAAGCAGCCTTAGGCCACGTTTACATGTTCAGTTTTTGGTGATTTTTTTCCCTCAGTTTTTCAAAGTCAAACCAGGAGTGGGTGATAAATACAGAAGTGGTGACTTGTTTCCTCTGATTGTTCCACTTCTGGGTTTGACTTGTAAATACTATTGTAATATACTGACCAAATACTCAAAATAGCCTAATAGAAACAAGTCACCATTTCTGTATTTATCACCTGATTTTGGCTTACAAAAACTGGTGTGAAAAACTCACCAAAAATTGAACATGTTAATGTAGCCTAAAACATATACAACTGCGCTCTGAGACGCTAAGGTATGCAAACATTGAATATGGGAATTTTGGAATTGCATTACTGCCATTGAAAAAAATAAAAAAAAAAATAAGACGCTTAGCGCATAAAATGTCCAGTTCATCAGAGCCCAACAGCCAGCGACAAGGCGTATCTCTCTGTTGGGCCCCTAACCTAATATGCCTCTATCCAGGCTAAAAGCTTACCACTATATGGGCAGACAGGAACCTACTATTTCTTATATTCGCTTGCGCTAATGATTATGCAAAGTTTGCTGAAATCCTTTAAAGGGTTTCAAATATTAATTTAGAAAATTCAGGATACAATAGTGCAATTCGTGCACAGCAAAACTATTTATTGTTTTACATTTTTATTAGGATATTAGACTAAGAAAAAGTTGTTTTTAAAACTATATCAATTATTGCATAAAAGGTTGAGGGAAAAAAAACTCTGCATATGATACCTCAAAAGTGGCGTAATTTGAATTTCTGCAGTACTCAAGGTTACTAAGTGCATAAATTAGAAATTTGGGACCATCATAAATCTTCCTAGACCTGGCTATCCAGCCAAACTGAGCAATTGTGGGAGAAGAGCCTTGGTGAGAGAGGTAAAGAAGAACCCTGGGATAACTGTGCCTGAGCTCCAGAGATGCAGCAGGGAGGTGGGGGAAAGTTCCACAAAGTCAACTATCACTGCAGCCCTCCACCAGCCAGGCCTTTATGGCAGAGTGGCCTGACGGAAGCCTCTCCTCAGTGCAAGACATATGAAAGCCCGCATAGAGTTTGCTAAAAAAACACAATTGGACTCCCAGATTATGAGAAATAAGATTCTCTGGTCTGATGTGATGAATATAGAACTTTTTGGTGATAATTCTAAGTGGTATGTGTGGAGAAAACCAGGCACTGCTCATCACCTGCCCAATACAATCCCAACAGTGAAACGTGGTGGTGGCAGCATCATGCTATAGGGACAAGATGACTGGTTACAATTGAAAGAAATATGAATGCAGCCAAGTACAGAGATATCCTGGTATGTATGTCTCCATCATGGCATGCATGATCCCCCATCATATATGCCCCCTACCCTTGAATATATGATCCCCCATCTTGGTATGTATGGTACCCCATCATGAATGGGAACAGGAGGAGCAGTGTCAGAGCCCTGCAAAATGACATCCAGCAGCCACTAATATTCATATATCTGCTGAAACTGTCAGAAACAGACTACATGAGGGTGCTATGAGAGCCTGACGTCCACAAGTGGGTGTTGTGCTTACAGCCCAATGCTGTGCACGGTGATTCGTATTTGCCAGAGAACAGCAAGTTTGGCAGATTAGACATTGGTGCCCTGTGTTCTTCACGGATGAAAGTAGGTTCACACTGAGCAAACTGACAGTCATGACAGAATCTGGAGACGTCATGGAGAACTGTGGCGCCCCTGTGGATCCAATCGCCACAGAGGTACTGCACCCCAGCCAGAGGTCTCCTTGTATCTGCTCTATGCTCTGGACATTGTACAGACAGACACAGATACCCTTTTTGCTACAGCTCCCATATAAAATATACACCAGGGATGGACATATCCTTGGTGCAACCTGTGCAGCTGCACAGGGACCCAAGAGGTATTGGGGCTTATTTCTATATTGAAACCAGGTGTAATTATGCCTTTTAGTGAATGCTTGGACTGCAAAGGGCCCATATATTGTCCTTGTGTGGCACCCAGGAGTCTGGTTGCCACAGTGGCATTGTCTCCCTCACAGGGGGTGATGTCATGCCTGGAAGCAAGAAGGGGTCCCTTGTCAGGTAACACCAGCATCCAACACTTGTCCTGACACCAGACCAGAAGGGGGAGCTCTGAACCCGGTTTTAGGGGAGTTTCCCTATAAATTCTGGCCCGGAGGCGGGGTTAGGCAGAACATCTTAGGATAGAGTCGAGTAGAGACGTCCTGGGAACTGGAGCCGGTTGGAGCTCACCCCAGGACAGTGTACAGCTAGTGAGAGGGAAGAAGAGAGGAGTAGAAGAGAAACCGGGGAGTGGAGTGGTGACCGAGCTTGCCCCAGAGGAAAGTGGTAAGAACTGGACGCCTGAGTCTGTGGTTTGGGTACTGAAGTTCTGGCAGCCAAATCCTGAGAGCAGAGGATTGCAAGTCCCCTGGCCCCACTAAACACCTGGCGGCACAGCAGCATACCAGAGCCTGAAGCCGCCACCGAGGAGCGACATCTGTAATAGGCTCAAGCTGCCTGCTATACAGGCAAAGAATAGACACACAGGAAAAGGGTCACTGCAGAGCTTCAGGAAACGAGGACCAAACAGCACCGCACAGAAGGAAGGCCTCTAAACCCACCTGGCTACGTGGATCCCCAATTGCTTCCCGGCTGCCTGGATCTCCACTACCATCTGTTGCCAGTACCCTGGTCTGCATCATCGACCATCAAGTAAAGCTAAAGGAAACTTCAGCTCTTGTGTCCTCCAGTCATTTGTCACACCCCCAGTCCTGCACTCCACACCTTCCCTATTTCCTATATAAACTGGTTTCAACTGCCCTGGGGACTCCCGCCTTACCCACGGAGAGCAGAGCATCTAGCTGCGTTACCAACAGCCCCAGAGGATCTGACCGCAGCATCCATCCCCAATTACTGAAACCCATGGGTGGCGTCACGTTAAATCCCATATAAAATATTCCCCATTTTTATGACACAGCCACGGCCACAGAGCAGGGTCACAGCCCCATGACCTTCCCAGAGAATTGCTGACTCGGTTCCAAGTACCCCACGGCCCTGGTGAGCGTTTCACTTGCACAGCCTTCCTTGTTATTCTGCCTTCTGTAGAAAGAACTTACACTGAGATATCAATAGTCAGTCAGTAAGTGGTTACTATTGTGACCCACCCCATGGCCCTTGGAGTACCCGATACCGGGCGGTTGCAATGCGGGGATGTCATGGGTGGCTTGCCCAAGCCCGTAGCACTGGTGGTCGCTGAAAAATGGCAAAAAGGGGAAAAATAGAATAAAAGAAAGTCTTGTGACGCCACCTACAGTGCCCGGTAATGATTCGGGCTCTGCTTTCAGACCGCTGTAGCCAGATAACGCTCCTCATAGGTGGTACGTGGTTCCCAGGGCAGTGATGCAGAATAGGGATTTTGCACAGGGAGGCAGCTCTCCACTCAGCCTTGTCTCTGGTGCTGCAGGTGAAGGCGCCTCATCAGGTGGAGATGCTGGCAGGCAGTCTGTGATAAGGGCAGGATCAGGGGCTGTAATAACACACACGCTGAAAGTTGTTTCCGCACCTTTAATGGTACCTTTACACGCCGCTACCAAAGGTTAGAAACCACCGGGTGTCGCACGTGCGCGTTTCAACGGTTCCTAACGGTACCTGATACTGCAATTACACGCAGCTACAAGGTGCTCCACAGTAGGTTTTTTCTATCCCTAAAAGCACCGACGGGTGCCGCAGGTTACCTTCTGTAGAGCACCTTCCCTCATTTACAACCCGCTACCACAAGGGAATAGGGGAGGACCTGGGGCAGCAGGGACAACACATAGGCATGCCAGAGTTGTGGATTACGAGACGCTCGTACGGTGATTGGACAAAGCAATAACATCATGATTGGCCAGCCAGCGCAGGGAGGCTGGCTAATACATGACGCTATAGCAAATGTGTAGTGACTGGTCATTTCGTTAAATATGCTGCCCTGTACAGGGACAGCCAATGGGTACACAGTACTCCCCACCAATGATAGCTGATGGGGTGTGGTATACATGACGCTGTGGCACGCCCCAGGTAACTCAAATACCTTCCTGTTCCTCGATTACACACCGCTACCATAGGGTTTATACCTACTTGTTTTTGAGCACGGCTGAAAGACAGGTGTCGACAGAGACCGGTGGCAACAACCTGAATTACACGCCACTACCTCGCGGTGTTTTGAAGGTACAAGGTACAATTGTCTCTGACACCCGATTCTTTCTAACCTTCGGTAGTGGCGTGTAAAGGTACCATTACTGATGTTGTTGCAAGGTAACGTCCAGGGTACACTCCAGGTGGTCGGGAGGCACTTCAGGATCTCCACACACGGTGAGTTGTGAGGCCTCCTTGTCCTAGTGTGTGTGTGTTTGGGTACCTTCACACACGGCAATATTGCTAGGCAATTTCACTGGCAATTTGCTGGTTGCAGTGAAATCATGGACACATTGTTCTATTTTGTTGCTGTGTACAAATGGAACAATGTGTCCATGATTTTACTGCAACCAGCAAATTGCCAATGAAATTGCCTAGCAATATTGCTGCGTGTTAAGTCCTGGCCTGTCTGAAATCTGGTCTGACCTTCCCTGTGTCTCTCACTTGTATTGCAGGCGGTAAGAACCTTCTGTTGGATACTGCTATCTCTCCTGCGGTTCCTGGCTCTCGTGGTTGCTGTGCTACAAGTGTACCAGAAGACTGAAGGGGCTTATGCTTAGGGCTTCTCAGGAATTTTAGGGACTTTGGCTGGTGGCTCGGACCTCCTCACCTTCAGAGGTACCTCTGAGTACAGGGTGAGTCAGGGACCCCAGTATCAGGGCCAGAGCAGGCTCCCCTGATTCCTTACGCCCAGCTCCATCCTACTTCTGAGTATCCCGCCCCCCCCCCGTGTGACAAGGATTTCTGGCTTTCACTTTTCACCCCCAGGAACTTTCTTTTCCTAACATAATATACATGGGGGTTAGTTATGTTCCTCCGCCCTTCTGTACACTACTATTCACATATCATTTACATACAAGTACTCATATTTACATTTTACTCTCTGTACCCAAGTGGTGTCTGCCCAAGGTTACTGCAGGTTGATCTGCGCAGTACTGGTGTATGTACAGGCTGTGCACTCTCTAGTAGTCTGTGTGTAGATCTACATTGCACTGGTATGCTTGAACATCTTCTTGGTCTTACTACAGAACTGTCAGGTACACCGATTGCAGGATCCTCTGGTTCTGCTACAACGGGTGGTTCTTCTTGCACTTGAACAGGTTCTTCCAGTCTTTCTTGTTCTTCCACTGGTTGCAGAAAGGTGATTACAGGTACTATTAGGCTCCTTCACATTGAGGCCAATCTTCAGGAAAATCTCCAAGTACTGTATGAATCACTTTTTCCTTTTGTTCTTCTGTTTGAGGTATACATGGGATCTCTTTTTGGGGTCTTAGTTGTTCAGGACACCTCTAGATGGTCTCTAGAAACGGTTGCAGTTGTGCTACCTTCGTCTTTACTGATTACGCAAGTCTTTTTATTGTCAAAGTTAGAATTTAGCACTGTAAGCACATTAAGTTTACAAACTCTTCTTTTTCTCTTAAGGACCATTTCTCCAGGTGTTAAGGGAACCACTTGTGCATTTTTGTTATAACTTCTCACTTGCTTTTCTCTGATCTGGTTCAGACTTTTCTCTATGCATTCTTGTACTCTCTTGTACTGTTGTTTGCGGTTGGAGTAACCAATCATCATCAGGTGAATCAGTTTCATGTATCACTATTCCCATTTTGAGATTAATTGGTAATTTTCCGGGTCTTGCTCGCATTAAGTATGCTGGCAAGCAATTGGTGGAACTTATAGGCATGTTGTTATACATATCCACTAAGTCAGGTAACTTCTTTGGCCACATATTTCTTTCTTCCAAAGACAGAATTTTTATCAGGTCTATGACCACATTGTTCATCTTTTCACACATGCCATTGGTTTGTGGATGGCAGGGTGTGGTTCGGATTTTCTTGCACCCATATAAATGACAAAACTCTTGGAATATCTCAGCTTCAAATGCAGAACTTTGATCAGTCAACACCTGCTCCGGATATCCGTGTGGTCTATAGTAATAGGCTTGAAAAGTTTTTGGTGCAGTTTCCGCTGTTAAGTCTTTTACTGGGGTTACCCACAAGAAATCCTGAATAATGGTCCACCATTGTTAAGGCATAAGTGTAGCCTGATCTGCTGGGTGTCAGCTTCACGTGATCCAGGGCTACTATTTCTAAAGGCTGTTTGGTGTTAATTGGCTGTAGTGGTGCTCTTTGGCTGTCACGGTCTTTTCTCCTTAAGTTGCATGGTCCACAGTTTCTACACCATCTCTCTTTGGCGCTCCTGTAGAATCTTTCACGCAATAGCATCTCGAGCTTCTTCCATCCGAAGTGTCCTGCTCCATCGTGGTATGCTTCCAACACCATCTGGACATTTCTCTTCAGTACCACTATTTGCCACACCATCTCGTGGGTTCTAGGATTTATGTAACGTCGATACAGCTTTCCCTGGTAGATGAACAACCTGCTTCTCTCTTTCCACAGGTGTTGTGCCTCAGGTGGAGCATCCGGATTGAGACGCAAGTCTGGTTGGGTTATCAGCTCTTTGACTAAGCTGATAGCCAGGTCACTGTCCTGTGTCTTTTTCTATCCATGATGAAGTAATGAGTTTAGCGTTGTCTCACGACGTTTCTGACAAGTCTGCTAACAGCGGGATGCACTGTGGCAGTGAAAGGCTGGTAGCTCTATTTTTTCTAGCTCATCCACGTCTTCCCCCTCATCTGGTGAGGCATCCTCGACAGGGCATCAGCATTGGCAATCTTATGGCTCCATTGCACCTAACTTCGCGGTATTCAGGTGTGTAAGAGGATTATTGTCCGTGAAGGCAGTGAACTTTGCAGCCACCAGGTAATACTTGAACCGCTCTGTAACCGCCCAGACCATGGCCAGGTATTCCAGCTTGAAGGAGCTGTAGTTCTCGGGGTTTCTTTTTTGTAGGATGGAGCTTCCTGCTGGCATAGGCAATCAGATGGTCCTTGCCATTCTGTTTCTGCGACAAAACAACTCCTAACCGCACGCTGCTGGCATCAGTGTACAGCAAGAACGGTAAGTTATAGTTAGGATAGGCCAGGATCTCATCCCCAGTCAGGACCTCTTTTATCTGGTTGAAGGATTCTTCTTGTTTCCTACCCCATTCAAATGGAGAACCTCTGGTTTTGCCCTTCTTGGTGTGGCCAACCAGGAGATCTTGCAAGGGCGCGGCCATCTTTGTGTAGCCCTTTATGAATCTCCGGTAGTATCCTACCAGCCCCAAGTACTGACGGACTTCTCTGACGGTAGTTGGTTCTGGCCATTCCTTTATGACGGTGATCTTGTCATGTTCTGGTGCCATTCCTTCTGTGCTGACCACATACCTGAGATACTGAACTTTTAGTTTCAGCAAATGGCACTTTGATGGCTTCAGCTTCATCCCAAACTTTGAAAATGCTTCGAATACCTCTGACAGATATTTGAGGTGTTCTTCATAGGTTTTGGAGTACACTATGACGTCATCCAGGTAGAGTAGCACAGTTTCAAAGTTTCGGTGCCCTAGGCAACACTCCATCAACTGTTGGAACGTTCCAGGTGCATTGCAGAGTACCAATGGCATGCTGTTAAACTCACACAGGCCCATAGGTGTCGTGAACGCAGTCTTCTCCCGGTCTTCTTCTGCAACGGCGACCTGCCAATACCCACTAATAAAATCCAGGGTTGAAAAGTAATTAGCAGTCTTTAATGCAGCAAGTGACTCTTCTATATGGGTAACGGGTAAGCATCTTTATGTGTTATACGATTTACTTGTCTGTAATCTATACACATCCTCATACTGCCATCTTTCTTTTTAACTAGGACTAATGGAGCTGCCCAGGGGCTGAAACTATCTCTGATGACCTCTGCGTCCTTCATGTCCTGTAACATTTCCCTGGCACCCTGATAGTGAGATGGTGTTACAGGCCTATATCACTCTTTAATGGATGGATGGTTACCTGTGGGCATATGGTGGTGTACCTCTTTTATCCTCCCAAAATCAAGTGCATGCTTACTAAAGACCTGTTCATACTCCTGGACTACCCGATAGACACCGTGCTTCTGGTTGGAAGGAGTGGAGTCAGTTCCTACATGGAGCTCCTGACACCAGTCCTCCAGCTCTCCCTTGGAATTGTTGTCCTCCACTGAGTCTGACAAGGTCAAGGTTTCCACTGTATGTATTGAGTTGTATACATTGAACAGCTTGGCAATGGTGGAATATCTGGGCAGTTTGACCTCTTCCTCTCCACAGTTTAATATGCGTATGGGTACCCTTCCTTTGTGTACATCAACCACCCTTCTGGCTGTCAGGATTGTGGGTCTTCCTTCTGAGCACATGAGCTCTACTACTGCTTGGTAATCCCGACCTCTGAGGCCTATTGCTGCCTGACACCAGATAATCATTTCACTCTCTGGGGATACTACAATGGGAATGGGGTCTGTCACCCATACACTACCAATTTCACCACCGGACAGGGTTACCTGTTGTCTGCGCAGGATGGCTCTGATCTCCTTCTTTAGAACTCTCCGCTGCCCGGCATTGGCAGTTTCTGCAATCTGTCGGAGTAATAACAACACTTCATCCAGACAATTTCCAATGACATTGGTACCGAGTATGATATGCGGGTCCCTTTCATTAGGGTCCGTTTCAATCACAATAAGTTCTTGGCCCTTTAACTCCACCCTCCCCACTTTTATTGTTACCTCTCTAAACCCAAATTGGTTAACTGGTAACCGATTTACAGCATAAATAGTGAGGTTAGGATCTGGAGGAGTAAGTTCAACATCGGACCAAATTATTTTATAAAGGATATGTGGTATGGTAGTTACTTGCGAGCCAGTGTCCAGAAGTGCAGGTGTGGGAATGTCGTGTAGCGTGATGGACAGGTACAGCCGTCCTCTCCCTTTTTGAGGACAGGCGCCGGCTTAATACTGCTGAGGTGCAGGATCTGAAGTTTCCAAGGGTTGTAATGCTTTAATGGCCCATTCTTTGAGGACGGAAAGTCTGCATCTGGGTGTTCTAGGGCCCACCAACACAGAGCGTGGGGTGGGGCTTGTCTTTGCGCCCTTTTGGCCATTACATCCCCTTTCTTCCCGCTCTGTGGCGCACTAATGGCGGCCCGATGTTAACAGTTCACAATCACAGTCAATATGCATCACACAGTACCCAGTAATACTGGGCACTGTGATGCCTAAAGCTGACCCACCCCAGGGCCCTTGGGGTACCCGGTCCCAGGCGGTTGCAATTGGGGCTTTTCACGGGTGGCTTACCCGAGCCCGTGGCCCTGGTGGTTGCTGAAAAATGGCAAACAGGGGGAAAATAAAATAAAAGAAAGTCTTGTGACGCCACCTACAGTACCTGGTAATGATACCGGCGTTGCTTTCAGACCTCCGGGGATGGTGACGCTGCAGCCAGATGATAACACTCCCCGCAGGTGGAGCGGAGTCCCTGGGGCAGTGATGTAGAATAGGGATTTTGCACAGGGAGGCAGGGAGGCAGACTCAGCCTTGTCTCTGGAGCTGCATGAGAAGGCACCTCATCAGGTGGAGATGCTGGCAGGCAGTCTGTGTTAAAGGCAGGATCAGGGGCCGTAATAACACACACACACACACACACTGAAAGTTGTTTCCATACCTTTTCCTGATGTTGTTGCAAGGTAACGTCCAGGGTACACGCCAGGTGGTCGGGAGGCACTTCAGGATCTCCACACCCGGTGAGTTGTGAGGCCTCCTTGTCCTAGTGCGTGTGTGTGTGTTTGGGTACCTTCACATGCGGCAATATTGCTAGGCAATTTCACTGGTTGCAGTGAAATCATGGACACATTATTCTATTTTGTTGCTGTGTAGGAGAAGGCGGCTCATCAGGTGGAGATACTGGCAGGCAGTCTATGTTAAGGCCCAGTTACACACACAGATAATTGTGCAGAGATTGTTCGCATATCTCTCGTTGCAGTGAAATCTTGGACACATTGTTCTATTTTGTGGCCGTGTACAAATGGAACAATGTGTCCATGATTTCACTGCAACCAGAGATCTGCGCGCAATCTCTGCACAATTATCTGTGTGTGTAACTGGGCCTTTAAGGGCAGGATCACGGGCCGTAATAACACACACACACACTGAAAGTTGTTTCCCTACTGTTTAGTGATGTTGTTGCAAGGTAACATCCAGGGTACACTCCAGGTGGTCGGGAGGCACTTCAGGATCTCCACAACCGGTGAGTTGTGAGACCTCCTTGTAGTAGTGTGTGTGTTTAAGTCCTGGCCTGTCTGGAATCTGGCCTGACCTACCCTGTGTCTCTCACTTGTATTGCAGGCGGTGAGAACCCTCTGCTGGCTGCCTCTGTCTCTCCTGCGGTTCCTGGCTCTCATGGTTGCTGTGCTACAAGTTTCCCAGAAGGCTGAAGTCTCCTTGGTTGACCGGTGTTTTCTGCTGGGCTAAGTAGTCCCTGGCAGACTCGGTCCCTGGTGCCCGGGTTGCTTACCGGGGTGAACCGGTATATTTCCTCTGCCCTAACTCTGTTCCTCGCCTTGTCTTCGACTCTCACTCTTGGGCCCCTGCACTGCACTTCCCTCTGGTACAGGCCTAGCGTGGCTCCGTTCACCAGGATGTCTTCCTCAGTACTGCTCCATACTGAACTGCCTAACTCCTCCCCCGGGCCTGAATTTTTAGGGGACCGTTGCCTGAAGGCAAGTAGAGCTCCCCCTTCAGGTCTGGGGTGGAATGTGTTGCATGTGTAGGGTACCTGATGTGGAAATCCCTCTGTGCACCAGGTGGTCCTGTGGCAACCGTCCCGTAGGGGTACCACAATTGCAACGGGGAAGTAGTTTTAAGGGTGAAGCAGTTCAAACATCTACGTAAAACCCAACTCAGGTCATAAATTGTTTCAATCATTCACCCCTTTATATAAAAAAAATAAGAATGACACAGATGAAATTCTTGCGATAACTGCTGGTCACTTTTTGACAATTGCACCCTAGGGGAATAGTAAGGTTGTGCAATTGACTAAAAAGTCAGACATGCCTTGGAGCCCAAGCCTAGAACCCGTGCTGTGCTGAGGATTTGAAGACTGTGAGCATCGCCTGCTGTGCCATTCTGCCTCCTGCCCCCAGATGTGTCAGTGAGCCAAATTACTTAACACAATCGAAAAAAGCTTGGAGATAAAATTACTGGGTTATCATCCAAATCCAGATCTATGTTTAGCTGATAGCAATCACCACGGTAAAATGTCTGTCTGTGTATATATATAAAGCTGTGCAAAAGACTTGTACATTATCAAGTTCTCTATAATGTTGAGACCATGCCTTAAATTATAAACAGTTCCCTCATTTTAAATATACTATAGAGAACATTATTTAGTGTTAAAAAAATCTACTTGGTTTATCATGATCATCTGATCAATTAAAGTAATTTTAGTGTTTATTTAACCCCTTCACGACCTAGGACGTTATGCAACGTCCTGTGTTTCTGCCTGTTAACGACCCAGGACGTTGCACAACGTCCTGGCAGATTTGAGCTGCTGCAGCTCCTGTGAGTGGGGTCGCTCAGGTGTCACAGATGCTGCTGCTCTGTGACAACCTGTAGATGACCCCACAGGGGGTGGATTAACCCCCCCATGCCCAGGACCCCCTCCGATCGGCAGTTTAAAAGTGAAACTGCCGATCGGAGGAAATCATAGGGATTCACCCCTCCAGATCTGATTGGAGCTCTCCAATCAGATCTGGAGGGGCGGATCGGCAAGTGCCCACCCCTCCTCAGCCCCCTCCAGCTCCATGACTCACAGGGGCCCCCCCCCCGTCCTCCTAAACCGCCCGCCCCCCCTCTATAATTAGGAATATGCCGGCGGGATGCACCCGCGTGCGCCCGACGGCAACACTGTCTGGTCCCCTGCAGTTGTGGTCCCCTCCAGGCTGCCCCCACCTCCGGGCCCTGTGCCTGCCCCCCCCCCTCACCTCCTGCGGCGGGCTGCACACTTCGGTGCACCCGCCACTGCGGCCGCCCTGCCGCCACCGCCGCTGCTGGCCTCCTCTGCCGGCCGGTTTGTGGCCCCGCCTCCTCTCCCGGCCTCCTCCTGCTCATCGGTGGAACGAGGGAGGTAAGTATGTATGTATGTATGTATGTATGAATGAATGAATGAATTGATGGATGGGTGAATGGATAGATGGATGGGGGGTGCAAGCGTGGACGTGTGCGTGCGTGGACGTGAGCGTACATGAGTGTGCGTGGACGTGAGTGTGCGTAGACGTGTGCGTGCGTAGACGTGTGCGTGTGTGGACACGTGTGTGGACGTGTGCGTGTGTGGACACGTGTGTGGACGTGTGCGTGCATAGATGTGTGTGTGCATAGACGTGTGCGTGCGTGGACGTGTGCATGGATGTTGATGTGCGTGGATGTCAGCGTACGTGTGTGGATGTGTGTGGATGTCAGCGTGCGTGTGTGGATGTGTGCATGCGTGGATGTCAGCGTGCGTGCATGGATGTCAGAGTGCGTGCGTGGATGTGTGCATGTGTGGATGTCAGTGTGCGTGCTTGAATGTCAGCGTGCGTGCGTGGATGCCAGCGCGCGTGGATGTCAGCATGCAAGGATGTCAGCGTTCGTGGATGTGCGTGCGTGGATGTGCGCGCATGCATGGATGTCAGTGTGCGTGCGTGGATGTCAGCGTGCTTGAATGTCAGCGTGCGTGCGTGGATGTGTGTGTGGATGTGCGTGGATGTGGATGTGCGTGCGTGGATGTCAGCGTGCGTGGATGTGTGCGTGCGTGGATGTCAGCGTGCGTGGATGTGTGCGTGCGTGGATGTGTGCGTGCGTGGATGTGAGTGCGTGGATGTGGGTGCGTGGTTGTGTGCGTGCGTGGATGATGGGTGCAAAGGTGGATGGATGGGTGCAACAAGGGATCAGGTGTCCTCTTGTTGTAGTCTCTGGGATCATAGTCATGGTGCACTGTATGACAGGTCATTGTCATACAGTGCACCATAACTCTGACCCCAGAGACTGTAGGAAGAGGACACTTCATCCCTTGCTGCAGTCTCTGGATTGACCAGAGGCGATCGAGCGTCGTGGGACCTTCGTTGTGGACTACTTCGGAGGCGATTGAGCGTCGTGGGACCTTCGTTGTGGACTACGTCGGATCTTTATAATAAAGATGGAGTCCGAATTTTGTTTGTGTTATTTTTTTCAAATAAAAAGATTTTTCTCTGTGTGTATTTTCTGACTATTTACCAGAGATTCCTAATGGCGGGTCTAACATTGGCCCTATATTATGAATCTCGGGCTTAGTGCCAGCTGCCAATAAAAAGCTGGCATTAACCCCTTTATTACCCAGTTTGCCACCGGCACCAGGGCAACTGGAAGAGCATGGGTACAGCGCCAGAAAATGGCGCTTCAATGAATGCGCCATTTTCTGGGGCGGCTGCGGGCTGCAATTCGCAGCATGGGGGGCCCAGAACGCTTGGGCCTCTCCATGCTGCGGATTCCAGCCCCCAGCTGCCTAGTTGTACCTGGCTGGACCAAAAATATGGCGGAGCCCCATGTCATTTTTTTTTCTAGAATTAGTTCTAGAAGAAAAAAAAGGGCTTTGCTGTATTTTTGGTGGCTAGCCAGGTACAACGAGGCAGCTGGGGGTTGGTGGCAGTCTGTAGCTGCCAAGTTGTACCTGGCTGGACCAAAAATATGGCGGAGCCCTACGCCATTTTTTTTCTGGAATTAGTCCTAGAAAAAAAATTAAAATGGGCTTCGCTGTATTTAGATGCATAGTGAACACTTTGAACCCCCAGTTGCTTCACAAATTGATCCGTAAAAATGAAAAAAGAAAATTTGTGTGAAAACAAATGTACTTTTTCCTTATTACGAATCAATTTGTGAAGCACCTTGGGGTTCAAAGTTCTCACTATGCATCTAGATGCATTCCTTGGGGGGTCTAGTTTCCAAAATGGGGTCACTTGTGCGGGAGCTCCAATGTTTAGGCACACAGGGGCTCTCCATACACGACATGGTGTCCGCTAACGATTCCAATAGTTAGCGGACACAATGTCGCGTATGGAGAGCCCCTGTGTGCCTAAATATTGGAGCTCCCCCACAAGTGACCCCATTTTGGAAACTAGACCCCCCCAAGGAACATATCTAGATGCATAGTGAGCACTTTGAACCCCCAGGTGCTTCACAAATTGATCCGTAATAATGAAAAAAGAAAATTTGTGTGAAAACAAATGTACTTTTTCCTTCTTACGGATCAATTTGTGAAGCACCTGGGGGTTCAAAGTGCTCACTATGCATCTAGATGCATTCCTTGGGGGGTCTAGTTTCCAAAATGTGGTCACTTGTCGGGGAGCTCCAATGTTTAGGCACACAGGGGCTCTCCATACACGACATAGTGTCCGCTAATGATTCCAATAGTTAGCGGACACCATGTCGCGTATGGAGAGCCCCTGTGTCCCTAAACATTGGAGCTCCCCCACAAGTGACCCTATTTTGGAAACTAGACCTCCCAGGGAACGTATCTAGATGGGTTGTGAACATTTTGAACCCCCAGGTGCTTCACAAATTCATCTGTAAAATTGAATAAGTACTTTTTTTTTCCATAAAAATTTTCTTTTTCATTTTCACAGATTAATTAGTGAAGCACTGGGGCATTCAAAATGCTCACCACCCACCTAGATAAGTTCCCTGGGGGGTCTAGTTTCCAAAATGGGGTCACTTGTGGGGGAGCTCCAATGTTTAGGCACACAGGGGCTCTCCAAACGCGACATGGTGTCCGCTAACAATTGAAGCTAATTTTTCAGTCAAATTGTTAGCGGACACCATGTCGCGTTTGGAAAGCCCCTGTGTGCCTAAACATTGGAGCTCCCTCACAAGTGACCCCATTTTGGAAACTAGACCTCCCAGGGAACTTATCTAGATAGGTGGTGAGCATTTTGAACCCCCAGGTGCTTGACAAATTCATCCGTAAAAATGAAAAAACACTTTTTTTTTCCATAAAAATTTTCTTTTTTCATTTTTACAGATTAATTTGTGAAGTACTGGGGCATTCAAAATGCTCACCACCCATCTAGATAAGTTCCCTGGGGGCTCTAGTTTCCAAAATGGGGTGACTTGTGGGGGAGCTCCAATGTTTAGGCACACAGGGGCTCTCCAAGCGCAACATGGTGTCCGCTAACAATTTGACTGAAAAATCAGCTCAAATTGTTAGCGGACACCATGTCGCGTTTGGAGAGCCCCTGTGTGCCTACACATTGGAGCTCCCCCATAAGTGACCCCATTTTAGAAACTAGACCCCCCAGGGAATTTATCTAGATGGGTGGTGAGCATTTTGAACCCCCAGGTGCTTCACAAATTCATCCGTAAAAATGAAAAAGTACTTTTTTTTCTACAAAAATTTTCTTTTAGCCTACATTTTTTCATTTTCACATGGGGAACAGAATAAAATGAATCCTAAAAATTGTTAAGCAATTTCTCCTGAGTACATCGATATCTCATATGTGGTCATAAACCACTCTTTGGGCGCACGGCAGGGCTCAGAAGGGAAGGAGCGCCATTTCACTTTTTGAATGGAAAATTAGCTCCAAAAGTCAAATTGCGCTCCTTCCCTTCTGAGCCCTGCCGTGCGCCCAAAGAGTGGTTTATGACCACATATGAGATATCGATGTACTCAGGAGAAATTGCCCAACAATTTTTAGGATCCATTTTATCCTGTTCCCCATGTGAAAATGAAAGAATTGAGGCTAAAAGAACATTTTTGTTGGAAAAATTAAAATGACCATTTTTTCCTTCCACTTTGCTTTAGTTCCCGTGAAGGGTTAATAATCTTCTTGAAGGTAGTTTTGAGTAGCTTGAGGGGTGCAGTTTTTGGAATGGTGTCACTTTTGGGTGTTTTCTGTCATGTACACCCCTCAAAGGGACTTCAAATGTGATGTGGTCACTAAAAAAAATGGCTTTGTAAATTTTGCTGGAAAAATGAAAAATTGCTGATGAACTTTGAACCCTTATAACGTCCGAACAAAAAATTTTTTTCTTTCCAAAATTGTGCTGATGTAAAGTAGACATGTGGGAAATATTATTTCATAACTATTTTGTGTCACATACCTCTCTGGTTTAGCAGAATAAAAATTCATAATTTGAAAATTGCTAAATTTTCAAAACTTTTGCCAAATTTTTTATTTTTTCACAAATAATCGCAAAAATTATCAACCTAAATTTAATACTAACATGAAGCCCAATATGTCACGAAAAAACAATCTCAGAATCGCTAGGATCCGTTGAAGTGTTCCAGAGATATTACCTCATA
Source organism: Allobates femoralis (assembly GCA_033576535.1). Lineage (NCBI taxonomy): Eukaryota > Metazoa > Chordata > Amphibia > Anura > Aromobatidae > Allobates > Allobates femoralis. The sequence goes on along the minus strand of JARQOC010000001.1, from coordinate 587,590,986 downwards.
AAGGGACACTGGTCAGAATTGACAAAAATGGCCTGGTCATTAAGGTCAAAATAGGCCGGGGGGTGAAGGGGTTAAACACAATTCTAAAAAAAAAAAAACTTTTCTCACCATATTGAACCCCATAACTACTGTGTTAAAGCACCACTCCAGCACTTATTTTTCAGCGCTGGAGTAGCACTTTAAATGTAAGCCCGTGCTATATACTCACTTTCCAGCGGCTTCATTGTATTTTGGTGCCGCTCTGCTCCTGCAGAGCCATCGTGTGTCAGTAACTTCTGACTGTCCGGAAGTCAGAAGTTAGTTCACAAGCTCTCAATGCAAGTCTATAAGAGCAAGAACGAGGCTCTCTAAGGCGGCCGTCAGACGCTACAATATCGTGAGCGATATCGTTAGCGATCACGTGCACGCGCGATCGCTAACGATATCGCTCACATCGCTGGTGAGCTGTCACACAGGCAGACTCACCAGCGATGTGGGCCAGCGAAATCGCTGGTAACTATGGTACACATTGGGTTACTAGGCGCCGCGCGGCGCTTAGAAACCCGACGTGTACCACAGTTACCATCTCCCAGCATAGGCTCTGCCGCTGGGAGATCGTTCATCGTGGTGTCACACACCACGATGAAGCAGATTGATGAAGCGTTTATCGCTTGATATGAGCTCCTGCTCTCATATCTGCGATGTCACGATCAAGCTTGATCGCACGTAACGATGCACAAACGATATCGCTTAAGCGATCAAAAAGCATATCGCTTAAACGACATCGTTTAAGATATTGCAGCGTGTGACGGCCGCCTTAGAGTTACATTGATTTGTGACCTCCAGCACGTTCCATGAAACTCTGGTGCTGCTGGCAGGTCCCAAATCACAGGAGAGCAACTGGAGAAATGCTGGAAAAAGATGAAGTCGGCGACAGGTGGGTATCAAACACGGGGCAGGGGAATTACATTTAAAGCACCACCTGGCGATACAATAAAAAAAAAAAGGCTGGAGTGGTGCTATAACACTGCCCAGGTCACCTGCTGCGTCTGTACTTTGTGAGCAGTTCACACATGCTTGCAGCTGCTGCAAGCGATCACTGGTTGCAGCAGTGATTAACACATATTTACTGAGATAAGGCTGCCCGTTCGTGGAAGATCCGGCAGCTTTGCCGCATTTGCCACGTAACAGCTGACTTGCAGCAAGCACCATTCATTCTCTATGGTACTTGCGGTCAGGCATAGCAATTGCGATTTTGCTATATCCGGCAGATGCGGCACTTGTGGAGAAGGAAAAAAATACTGCTAGCAGCAATTTTTTAGCGTGGCCGCAAGTGCTAGATTTGCTGGATCCGGCAAAGCCGCACTTGCTGCACCTGACCGCAAGTCCTATAGAGAATGAATGGGGCTTGCCGCAAGTCAGCCGCAAATGGGCAGCCTTCAATCAACATAGTAGTGACATGCTGGACACTGCTGTGGACATTGATTGGCTACAGCAGAACTGAGCAATAACTATAAAAGCAGATGTGGGACCCAAGTGGCTTTGAAACAGGAGCTGCCAGAGATAAGTAAGGGGTGTATTATTTTGTTTTTCTGCATTCAACATTTTTTATTTTAATAAGGTGTAGTGTTGTAGTGCAGATGACGATAGATCCAGAAGCACACACAGATATGCTGAACTGCTCAGTCGAGCGGCCATACTTTAATGACTCTCTTCCCTGTCCCAGCTCCCCCTTCTCCTGCCACAGCTCCTCCTCTATCTTACATCACTGTTACTAGGCAGAAAACAAACAGGGGAGACACAAGCAAACTACAGAAGATATAACAACATTACATCTCTTATCATCTTAGAAAAAAACAAAGTAAATAGTTAACCGTTCAAAAGTTCGCGTTGTAGAAAAGTTTTTTTTTTTTTTTCTCTACTGCAGAACATAGTCCGCAAGGTGGACTGGTGGCCCTCGATTTGTTCTCCCAGGATACCGTCGAGACATCTCATTTCCAGATAAACTTGGGGGTCTTCTGAGGTATCTCCTATGGGAGCAGCTGAGGTCATTGTCTCTGGCAGTAGGTCGTCGCTATCCACTTCCTCTGCATGCGTCGTCTCTGGGACGTAGCCACGAAGTTTTTTAAAATGGGACACATTTCTAGTGACCTGATGATTTTGGTTTTTAGCAGTAATCATCGTGCCTCTGATCTGTGTGGCCTGAAAGGGCTCGGGATAGTATGGCGATGCAAACTTGTCGCTAGGTCTCAGTCTCTTTACCAGAACCCAATCACCCACCTTTATTTCTGGATGCTTGTAACGGCGGCTACTTTTTTCTGCATACTGCTTCATTTTACTCTTAGAGACGGAATCATTAATAGCAATTGGGGTTTGGACAGGAACTGACGGAATGCATGGGATTTTGACGCGCAAGGGCCTGCCGAACAATGCCGTTGCTGGTGGTATCCCAGTAGTGGAGTGTGGTGTGGCTCTGTACTGTCTTAGGAATCTATGTAATTCTTGTTGTGAGTCCTTGTGCTCCATGGTAGCAATCCTCAGGGTCTTGTTGATTGATTGCATGAATCGTTCCACTTCTCCATTGGCTTGAGGCCAGTACGGAGTTACTTTCCTGTGGGAGAAGCCAAGATAAGTTGCCAATGACTGAAAGTCTGTGCTATTGAATGGAGGACCATTGTCCGTCTTCACTGTCTCGGGTATGCCATAAGCCGAGAAAATCTTGTCTAATTGTGGTATAACCGCCCTGGCCGATGTTGTCGAAACATGTTCAATGACTGGAAACCGAGAATAGTCATCCATGACCACCAACAGGTAGGTGCGGTCCGGTAAAACACAAAAATCAACACTGACAGCAGTCCATGGGCTCTTTGGCAGGGGTGTCATTTGTAGAGGTGCACGCCTATGGTCAACTATAGTTGCTTGACAAGGAATGCATGTTTGGATCAATGCCTCTACTCTTTTGTCCAGTCCTGGAAACCATACTTTTTCTCGAAGTAGTTGCTTTGTTTTTACCACCCCTTGATGAGCCTCGTGGGCCAGATCAAGTACACGGTCCTCCAGTTTCTGAGGTATCACCAGGCGACTGTCGCGCAACAGCAGATTTGAGTCCGACACTGAGAGTGAATGTCGTGCATTAAAGAAAGCCTCCAAGTAACCTACTCGATCTGGTGGTTGAAGGCGAGCCTCAGCAAGAAAACTGCTCCATTTCTTAGACCGAACAGAGTCTATAACCAACTGAAGTTGGGGATCAGAGTCCACCGCCTGTTGTATTTCCTCCATGGTCATAGCTCTTGGCACTGAATGTGCAGCAACAAAATTTACATGTTCCTCCGCTAGAATAGTTGCTGGAATGTTGTCCTTAGTAGGTTGTGGTATTGGGTGTCTTGAGAAATAGTCCGCCGGGTTTCCAGGTCCTGCCTCATATCTCAGTTGAAGATGGTAGTTCTGTAAGCGGAGCAACCAGCGTTCAATTCGTGGAGGGGGTTTGGAAGAGTGTTTGTTGAAAATGGGAACAAGCGGTTTGTGGTCACTTATGACTGTGAACTTGTGTCCGAAGAGGTACAGATGAAAGTGAAGGCATCCCCACACAACTGCAAGAGCTTCCCTTTCAGTTTGTGAGTAGCGCTGTTCTGTATCTGTTAATTTCTTGCTTGCGTAGGAAATTGTAGAAATGTTGCCATTGTTGGACACTTGTGTGAGAATTGCACCCAGGCCTACCGGGCTAGCGTCTACAATCAGTTCTGTGGACTTTAATGGGTCAAAGTAAGCCATGACAGTGTCACCAGTTAGGCTGGACTTCAACGCGTCAAACGATGCTTGATGCTCAGTACCCCATGACCAAGGAATATCTTTCTTTGTGAGTTGTCTCAGGGGTTCAGAAATAGTGGCTAGGTCGGGTATGAATCGTCCACAGTATGTGACTAGTCCTAGAAAACTGCGAACCTCTGAGGCATTTTGAGGTTGACCAGCAGATTTGATGGCAGTGACTTTCTGTGGATCTGCTGACACACCTTGTTCTGAAAAGATGTATCCAAAAAAAGTTAATGACGTTTGGTTGAACTCACATTTAGATGGATTGACAGTTAGATTGCAGGCTTGCAGTCTCTGAAACACTTGCTCAAGGTGACTGTCATGTTCTTCTTGGGTTGTCCCGTATATGAGAATGTCATCACTGACGTTGAGGACTCCCGCTATTCCAGACAGAACCTGACTGATTACATTTTGAAAAATTTCTGCGGCTGATGAGATACCAAAGTTCAACCTCTTGAACCTACTCAGGCCCATATGAGTACTAAACGTTGTGATGTACCTGGAGTCTGGATGCAACTCAAGTTGATGATAGCCAGATTTTAGATCAATTTTTGAAAACACCTTTGCACCATTCAGATCTGTGAGAATGTCATCAATAGTAGGCGTGATGTGCCTTTCTCTTTGAATAGCTAGATTGGCATGCCGCATATCCACACAAAGCCGTATTTTACCAGGCTGTTTTGGTTTAGGCGCAACAACGATTGGCGAGACCCAGGGAGTTGGGCCTTCAACCCGTTCAATAACATCAGATGCCTCCAGGTCTTGCAATTCTTGCTCCACAAGTTTGCGGACATGAAAGGGAATGCGCCTGTGAGGTTGGATGGAGGGCTGTATCGACTGATCAATATGTAACTTTATCTGAACGTCTTTTAGCTTACCAAGGCCTTTAAAGAGACTGGGGTACCTCTGCATAATATGTGGGACTGAAGAACCTGTAATGCTGTTGACCAGGTTCACCAGGCCTAGAGACACTGCGCTGCTGCAGCTGAGAAGCGTATCTGCAGAGCACTCCGCTACGTAAAACGTATCTGTGATGGATTTCCCCTCAGCTGTGAGTTCTGACTGAAATTTGCCACACAGGGGCAACGCAGCTGTGGAACCATAAGGGAAAATCTGTAGGCTGGTATTTTGTAGAGCAGGTCTGTTCAGGAGTTGATTATATATTGTATGACTGATGACATTGACTGAAGCCCCTGTGTCCACCAGGGCTTCCACTGGATTGCCGTTTATGAGGATGACTCGTTTTGGATTGTTAATCATGTGCACAGCCCGAGATCCTTCCTCAGTCACTGAGAATAAGTGAGTGCTTTGAGCCTCGTCATTAGGCTGCAGTGCTTGGACCTTCTGTAACCTGTGCTGTACTGTGGGACGAACAGATTGCTGCAGTGTAGATCTGCACACTTTTGCAAAATGGTTTAGTTTTCCACAATTATGGCAGGTTGTACCCTTTGCTGGACAAACATTCTGGTGAGGATACGACCTACCGCAGTTGTAACAAGTGGCTGCCTGTACTTGTGGTTTCTGTGTAAGCTTTGCTATAGAAGATGGTGCTTCTGGCTCACTGCCCTCTATGAGTTTTGCCTGTGTCTCTGCAGTATCATTTATACGTGCTGTGTCTAATAGTTTTGCAAGGGTCATAGTAGGGTCTCTGAGTGCTTGTCTTCTTAACTTTGAAGAAACACATCCTTGTAATATCTGCATTTGGATTTCTTTGTCTACATCTGTAAACTCACTGTAAGCTGCAAGGTGCCGTAGCCGGACATGATATTCATCAATGCTTTCTGTGGCTGATTGCTTTGATTGTCTAAACTTGAAGATTTCAAATGCTGCATTTCTGTGTGGGGAGAAGTGTTTGCTCAATGCTGCTTTGGTGAGCTCATAGTCCTTGTCCTCCCTGTGTTAGGCAGAGTAGTGAAGATATCATAGACTTGCTCCCCTGCATAGTGTAATAACATGGCTTTCCTTCTTGCATCATCAGTTATGTTCATGGCTTGCAGAAATATCTCAAAGCGCTTCAGCCATTTATCCCAACATGCTGCTAGGTTTGCTTGGGACTGATGCACATCAAAAGCTGGGAATGCAGGTAGACAAGCCATGGTGAGCACTGATGATCTTGTGGCACTGAAATACCTTTAGCTGATGAATGAACGCTTCCTCGTCGCCAATTGTAGTGTTGTAGTGCAGATGACGATAGATCCAGAAGCACACACAGATATGCTGAACTGCTCAGTCGAGCGGCCATACTTTAATGACTCTCTTCCCTGTCCCAGCTCCCCCTTCTCCTGCCACAGCTCCTCCTCTATCTTACATCACTGTTACTAGGCAGAAAACAAACAGGGGAGACACAAGCAAACTACAGAAGATATAACAACATTACATAAGGGATTGGCAAATCCTCAAAATTTCTGTCTTTTAATTTTATAAAAAAACAAGTAGAATGCTACAAGTAACTTAGAGAGTTTGCCACACTTTAGAAGTCTAGCTTTATTTTTTTTTATTTCTCCAGGTAATCCACACAACTAATGTTGAGATTCTGTAAATTAGTCAGTCCACTCTAAATTAATATACAGTATATTACTCAGGTATCCATGTTTCAGCATAGGGCATTATTTCTTTTTGCCTCTCACTCTTTCAAGGCTGGCCCAGGCAGCTGCATGCCACCTGAGTATTTCGGTAGTAGTGAATGCTCCACTACATCAGTAACTTCTGTAAATACTGCTCACCCTGTCCTATGTACGGCTGAGCAAACCTACCTAATTTCAAAGAATCTAGTACCTTGTTATCTAGTCTATGGGCTCGGACACACTTTCCGAGTTACATACGAGTCTCTCGGACGAGACTCGGAACAGGCTGAAGCAGTGACCCTGAACGGCTTCTCTCTCTCTGGACGAAGAATGACAGCTGCTTGTGTTTCTGTGTAGCATTGCATTCCCTGTCCAGACAGGGAGAGGCCGTTCAGGGTCACTGCTCCAGCCTGTTCCGAGTCTCGTCAGTCAAACTTGGATAAGTGTGTCCGAGCCCTATAAGCAATAATATAAATGTCTATGTCGAGCCCCGTTATGGGACAAGGTACTCAGTACCGGACCGGGTCTGTTACTGGGGAAGTCACGGGTGGTCCTAGTCCGGTCCGTGTCCCTGGCTTGACAATGAAAATAAGGGGGTATTTAAAGGGGACAATGTCAGTCGTGACGCCACCCACAGTGTGTGGCCAGTAGTGGGGCCACCGCTGCCTCAGAACCTCCGGGGATGATGTAATGGCAGCTAGGATGGAATAGTTCTCCGTGGGCAGAACTGAGTTCCCCGGGGCAGTGTTGGTTAAAGTCTATTGTGTAGTGTGCAGGCTGGGTGCTGAGTGTAGTACACTTACTGTCCAGATGCTGCAGAAATCCTCCTTCACTGTTGGAGCTGAAAAGCTGTGGCTCCCCAGGCTGGGATCTCCTGCAGACCTGTGTGGAGGGAGTCATATGCAGGCAAATACATGCAAGGGAGTCAGATTCAGGGTTCACGACGTTTACTTCTCAAAGCTCTCAAGTACAGTTCACAGCTCCAGTTACAGTTCACAAGTTTCACTCTTTACATGGGCACACTTTCCCATCCGGGTTCCTTTACTCCCTGCAGCCAGGTTACTCCTTTTATGACCCCTCACTCTGTCTCTCTGTCCCTTCCAGGCTTTTAGTTCTCTCTATCTCTTGTTCACTTTGTTGTGCGTGACTCCGGACAGTATGGTGGTGGCTCGGACTCCTGTAAGCCCTCCGGGTTGCCACTGAGCTGCCTCTTCTTTGGGGTAGGGACCCTAACGTGTAGCTGTGGTCCCCCGTCGGTTGTCTGGGGATGCTGGGTAAATCTGCGGTCCCCTCTAGAGCTGACACTCTACTCCAAGCCTAGCCTCCAGTAGTCCTCAGTGGTGAGGAGGCTCTACCAGGCTCTCTCTCTCTCTGTGTCTTCGGGTTCAATAGGAGGGCTACTCCGCCTGCAGTCTGCCGTCTCAGCCGTGGTTCTAGGGCCCGGTATCACCGTCCCCCTCTTCCCTCACACTCCCGAGGTGCTGGCTTCTGACGTGCTTTCTCTCTGCGGCTCGCTCTGGCTCTTCCAGGTTCTGCGCTCCTTACACCCCACTTGCCCAGGACATGTGATTCTGTCTTTGCTGCTCAGCCTACACCGGCCTACTGACTCCTTTCTCCTCCCCCTGCTCTATATCTACCCTCTGTCACCTGACTACGTGTTTGCCCACCCACTGTCTCTAAACCCACCACCCCTTGCCTGCCTAGAGTTCCCAGGCTCCGGGTTGGGTACTGCCCTCTACTGTTATGTGGGTGTGTGGGCTGTGAGGGTGTTGGTGTTCAACTATCGTCCTACCTGCCTGGCTGCATTCCCCTTGTGGCCTCCTGAACGCAGGGGCGCCACATCTACACCAATGTTCTGTTAATACTCTAAAAAGCATTCATCAGGCTTTACTTCTCATCTGTGTGGCTTCCACTTATGAGAAGAAACTTAAGTAGGATGTACACAGCTGCCCTTGAACTTGAAATGTTAAAGTATTTCAGAGATAATATGGTCGGGGACCATAGCCAGAGACTAGATTAGTCACTGCCACTGTCCAATTTTTCCCAGCACTACTACAGGTGATTGACAGGTTTCTTGCTATGAGAGAGACCTGTCAATCAATCGCAGCGGCACAGGGAGAAGCGAGCAGGGTGCTAGTCTCATCTATGGCTATGAGCCCAAGACAGATCTTTAAAGTAAATGTCAAATTCTGGTGCATTTCAAAGAACAATATCCCTGACTGCATTTGTAAAGCCAGGTTCTGATTAATGCTGCCCACGGTTGGTCAGCATGAATTTAATGATCGGTTCCAGCACTAGAACTTGGAAGTCTGTTACTACTGCCTATCTGAACACTGCACAAACCTGATGAGAAATTCCCAAAGACGACCTGATACTTAAAAAAAATAATAAAAAATTAAATAACTTGCAAAAATCTCAGTTGTAATCATTATGACATTTTTTTCCTCATTTTGCACTGCGTCACTCCATTAATAAAACCTCACATTTATTTTGGAGCACGATATGTAAAATGTTTGCTTGTATTGCAACTGGGAGTTCCTTTTGGGTTTTCTCAGGGGTGTGTACTTTCATCTCTCTGTCCCAGACTCTGAACCTCACAGTTGATCTATCAGTCTCAGACATTGCCAAGCTGTAATTGGCAGCCTCTGGGAGAAGGGGTGAAAGTACATGACCCACCCCAGAGCCTGAGAAGTACTCGGGACCCGGGTGTTGATTACGGTTGCTGTCACTGGTGGCTGGCCCGTTCTTCAAGTTAAAGGTGGTCACAGTTCCTTGTTTCCTGTCTTTGGGTGGCACCAGTGGTTGGCGACGGGCCTGCAAGTTCTCAAGCTCCCTAGCCCACCACTCCTTACGGCGACGCTGCTGCAGCATTTGGTCGCCAGGGATTGCTCTCTCAAGTAGTTGGGCTGCTCATGGACGGGACCGGGAACCTGCTCCTGTATCCATCCCTCCACGATGACCTTGGTTCTCCTGTCCTGGCAGGGCTGGATGTTATCCCACCAGGCTTCGCGAGGCACGGATGCCCCAACTTCTCCAATGTCATCATTCCGGTCATCCTCCTCTGAGCTCGTCAGGTTGGGAGTTTCTTCTAATATGGCCTCCAACACCACATCCGGCTCTCTGGTGGACACCTCCGGGACCTCTGGCTCAGTGGTTGTCTCGGGCTCCACTCCGGTCTCGCTGCCGCTGTCATCAGATGGGGCCTCAGGGTCATCTGCCTCTTCACGGGGCCCGGATGCCCCAACTTCCACACTGGTGAAGATGGCTTGCGTCTCGACTGGTGGGTCCTCACTGGTAACCGGTTGCTCAACCGTGGGTTGGTCTTTTACTTCCGGTTCCAGATCTTGGTCACTGGACCCCCTCTGTGCGGACCTGCAGAACAGTTCTAGGGCAACGTTTGCAATCCATCGCCTCATAGTCCACTCTACTGTTTCACTAAGCTGGACTTTCAGGTCTTTAAAACGCAGTTCTCCAGAAGGCCGCATCTCCCTCGTTGGTGAAGAGGGAGATCGCCCCTGGGTCCCCGGTTGCAGCATGGGCCTCTTGCTCCACCTCTCGCAACAGGTCAATCGGGTATAAGCCATCTTCCCGTAACCTGTACCCGTGCAGAATCGTTGTTTTTTTCGAGGCCGCACCCTTCTTCCCGCTTCTTAAAGTCTTTGGGTGGGTTACTTTCATCTCTGGCCCACCCCCTTGATTGTTGGGTGGCAATTGGGGCAGGCAAGTATTTTCGCGCCTCTTCCATGGCCCTCCCACGATGAGGGGCCACGGCACGCCCCTGGGCCAGCACATTGTTGTTCACATTTACGGGCCTGCCATTTTGGGGTTGTTTAGAAATAACGGAAACAGTTCTTTCAGGCCAAGTATTAAAGTCTGTAAGGCGCACAATACCCGTTGGTCACAGACTGGTTTGTATCCTGTTTGTGACGCCAGAAATGACCCACCCAAGAGCCGGAGAAGTACTCGGAACCCGGGTGTTGATCACGGTTGCTGTTACTGGTGGCCGATGCCCGGGCCCATGGCCCTGTTGGTCACTGAAAAGTGTTGAAAGTAAAAATAATAAAATAAAGTGTTTGTGACGCCACCTACGGTACCTGGTAATGTTACCATCGCTGCCTGCAGACCTCCGGGGATGATGATATTGCAGCCAGATGGTGTTGCTCCCCGTAGGTGGAGCAGGATCCCCGGGGCAGGGATGGATGAATGAATTTCTCACTGCAAGTAAAAGCTTAATGCAGACTTTGCTGTTGAGACTGGAATGCAGTTTACCAGCTTAATGGAAATGAGACACAGGAGACCTTCTTGCTCTGCACAGGTATTTACTGGCAACTTATCAAGGCAGTTCTCATCGGTACACAGAAATCTAAGAAAGGGGTGAGAATGCGTAAAATAGGGTCTTATCCTTAGGAGACAGGTTTTGATGGTGTAACTTAGGAACTGCTCACCTGATAGGGTTGTGTAGCACACAACCGGCGTGATCGCTCAGAACAATACAGCTGCTGCCAGGACCGTACCTCCACAGGTCACTGTGGTCACGATAAGCTTCCAATAGGACAAAGTACCTCGTGGTCCGAGCTGCTGTGTTCGTATGATGTAAAAACCAGATACAACGGTATGTCTGGGTATAGTAGTAGCGGTTTATTTTCCGACGCGTTTCGGAGTCATATCCCAAACTCCTTCCTCAGGGAACATGTGTTCCCTGAGGAAGGAGTTTGGGATATGACTCCGAAACGCGTCGGAAAATAAACCGCTACTACTATACCCAGACATACCGTTGTATCTGGTTTTTACATCATACGAACACAGCAGCTCGGACCACGAGGTACTTTGTCGACATCGCCCAGACAATGTGTCCACATCGTTCGTGAGATGTCACACATGTAGATATCGTTGAAGACGCTTGAGCGATTTAACGATTTTGCCATCGCTCGGCGAGCAAGTAAACGATCTAGCGATCGTTCAAAGGCAGGGCCAGCCCAACATCTTAAGGAGTTTTCTTTTTAATTGTGGGCGTAGTAATTTGATGTATGTTCGTACATGGGCGTCCTTGTTTGTGACTTTACCACGCCCCTGCTACTCCGACTGGTGGGCATATCTTTTTTTTTTTTTGGTTCATTGTTGTGTGTCTCTTCCGCTTCTTTCAGCGTCTCAGCTAGTTTGTTCCTGCGTTCTCTTAATTTGTTGCGCTTGTGCGTTTTTTGTTTTTTTTTGGCCTTTTTGTAGTAGTGTTTTACTAATTCCTTCCTCATAATGTGAAAGGACCATACCGAGAGTACACAGTTGCGTTGTTGTGTATGGCAGAAATAAATTGCAATTGTCCTTTTTTTTTTTTTGGCCAAATTTTAATTTTGATATGTTTTGTAACATGACATTTCCTTAATGAATCATATAATAAACCACACGGATGCTTCATTATGCATCATATACAATGCTTATGTTAATTGTTCACAAAATTACGTCCAGAATGTTCATGTCATCACTGACATATAGTATAGTCCTTTGGTTGCTATGTATAAGAAATGCTTAGATCATTATGGCGCACGGCTTTTCTCTTTTTTTTTTTTGGTGAGCATGTTTTATTTCTTCTGTTTTGACTTGTTGGATCCAACATGTGTTTAGAATGTAGTTTCTGTTTGTCCTTTTTTTGGCGGATGAAAAATGTAGGTATTATAGACATCATTGTGTTTGTGGTTGGTGTCTGTGAAGGCAATGGTAAAATATTATTATTACAAACTTCTATTTGCAAATCAATTCAACTGTCTGTAGTACAGTCGATTACGATGCACCTATACATAATGATTATCTGTTTCTTGCAAATGTTCAAGGTGTCAAGTGTGGCTCCTGATTGCATTCTATTTGTGCGGATCTCAACCTATGGCAATGTTTGTATTTTGATACTTAAGCCATTCCAGAAAATGAGTTAAATGTTCATGGACACCAAAAGTTATTTATTTGTTTATGTTTTATTAAAAACCGCACCATTAAGCGGTATGAAACCTTTCACTTTCTTGATTTTTAACATAACTTTTTTAACACTTTGACCTTCCATTCATATCCCATTATTATGGTGTAGGCCATGGGAGCAGCACATATGTTCTGCACTCTGTTGGATCTATTATCTGCTAAACTTCAGTGTTGAACAGACAACAGTGTGTACGTGAATTTTACCGGCCAAAAAAAAAATGGATGACTTAGCATCACCTTACATGATAACATATCCCATGAAAATACACTTACCAGGATGGTAAGACAGCCAGGCAGGTGGACACATTCTTTCAAAGTGTCATCCGCCTCTTGATACACGACATCGGAGAAAGTACACATTCAACACCATGAAGAGCTACACAACGTGATGCTGCCAAGCAACAGCACCAGGACCATTGAGGTATGAGCAGTACTGTTCTCTGTTGGTCCTTGCATTCTGCTGTCTGACCCCATGATTCAGCGGCTGGAGGTGCGCCACACCTGGGTCATCTTCCTGCCACTCACTGAGACTGATTTCACCATTGTTGGGGTCTGCATTGTCACCATAACTTGCGGGCGAGTATGATGTGGAGTCACGACGCCTCAGGAAATTATGGAGAACACAACACGCCATCACTACAATGTCAATAGACTCCAGCTTCATATTAATTGGAGTATGAAAGATCCGGAATCTATTGGCCATGATCCCAAATGCATTCTCAACCACACGACGTGCCCGGGATAATCGATAGTTGAAAATGCGTTGTTCAGGGTTTACAGCCCTTTGGGGATATGGCCTGAGTAGGTTAGCATGAAGTGGAAATGCCTCATCCCCTACAAAAACAAAGTTCAGTTGGCCGGTGTTGTCAGAATTGGCTGGTAAGTTTAGACGAAAGTTCTTGAGCTTTTGTCCAAAGTTGCTGTTGTCTAATACCCCGCCATCTGACACACGGCCATTCATCCCCACATCCACAAACATGAACTCATAATTGGCATTGACCAAGGCCATCAGGATCACACTAAAATATCCCTTGTAGTTAAAAAAAAAATGACCCGCTGTTATGGGTTTGGGTGATCCTCACATGCTTCCCATCCAATGCCCCCCCGCAGTTGGGAAATTGCCACTTGCGGTCAAATTCTGTGGCTATTTGGAACCATTCTGCAGGGTTTTTAGGCAACCCCATATAGGATGGAGCAAGGGTCCTTACAATAGCCTCACATGTCTCAGGGATGAGAACGCTCAGCAGTGGCCGTGATACAGCAGAAACATACTGTAGGGCTGTCATTGTGTGCCCTGTTGCAAGGTACCGTAGAGTTGTGCTGTTTCAATCCTGTTTTATAGTTTAATCTGATTATATCTCTGATGCTTGTCTCTGCTGCCACCTGCTGGCCAGACCTTTCAATTCCTTCTGCCTTTCCTTGTCCAGCCTATGGGGGTGTGGCTCCTGCACGTGCTGTTTGTCTCTTCCTGTTTTGCCCAGTCATTAGGAGACATTTTCTACTGAGAGAGTTCCATCCTCATAGAGCTGGAGAAGCAAGGTTTTTGACCCACAAGTAGCGACTGCAGAGACAAGCTTCATCAATGCCATGTTTTGGATCATTCATCTATGGAATAAACCAGCATTGTTTTCATCCTAACGTGTGTACGCTTATCTGAGACGCTGCTCCGGGTCCTGTCTGCCCCTCTTATTGGAAGTACAAAGGTAAGAAAGAACTCTCACCCCATTATACAACCAGCATGCCTTTATCGCCTTTAAGTGGGAACAGAACAGTCAAAAACCTTGGTTGAAAGCTCCTAGCAGCTAGAAAACTGCCTTACAGCCCCACATCCAGCTATAGATCCCCATGTGCCCTGTCCCTCTGTGCATTAATCTGCCCAGCAACAAGCCTTGTGTATCTGTCTGCCTGCAGCAGTGCACGTCTGGACAAGCCTGGAGGAAGCTCTCCCACCTGCCACATCTATCAGCTCTGCCTGTACTGTTATAAAGAACTGTTTTTATCCACCTGCGGTTTCCTTCTGGCCACATCGCTTCCATAAGCCTGCAGTACACTATACCTCATTACTGCACATTGGCGAGCTGCGAACCCCAAGTTTCGTCAAAGCCACCTTGGGGATCCCATCCGGGAGTTCCCGCAGAGCCGCACAGCGATTTTCGGACCCCTATTCAAAAGTTGAGTTTTTTAAAGAGACAGTACACCTTTATTCAAAATGGCCGAAAAGGACCTCGGACAGGCTCCCACTGCTGAAACAGAGCAAATACAACCTGATACCGTCCACGATGAAGCCCAGGAGGCAGACCCCACGTCTCAAGCAGACCAAGTTACCCGACCAAAACGTTCTTACAAACCAACGGTAAAGGCAATTGAAAACTATCACGCTATGAAAGATGAGCTAAGTGAACGCCTGGAAGAACAGTGGGAACATGTCGCCTCTTACATGTCGAGACTCGAACCCTCGTCAGGCGACGCCGCAAGCTTACAGTCTGTTATGGAACGGCTGAACGCCGCCCATGAAGAATACAAGAGACTGTCAACAAGGTACATTGCCCTTCTAAAAGACTTTAATTCTGATGAATCCCTTTCAGACCTCAGTAAGGCGCTAGAGACGGACAAAGGGAGAGATGCCAAGGTCCGACACGCCATAAACAAGGCCGAACACCATATCTCTCACCTGCAAGAAACCAGATCACACCGATCGACCTCATCTAAACGTTCCTCTCGGGCATCCAGGTCATCATCCTCAAGAAGTTCAACCATGAGCGACAGGATACTAGAGCCCGCATAATAGCAGAGGAATCCAGGGTGAGACGTTCTTTCACTGAGAGAGAAGCAGAAGAAAAAAGGACAGAAGCAAGGGCAGAGGCAAAAAGGGCAGAAGCAGAGGTGGAAGCAAAAAGGGCAGAAGCAAGGGCAGAGGCAAAAAGGGCAGAAGCAGAGGTGGAAGCAAAAAGGGCAGAAGCAGAGGCAAAAAGGGCAGAAGCAGAGGCTAAAAGGGCGGAAGCGGAGATGGAAGCAAAAAGGGCAGAAGCAGAGGCTAAAAGGGCGGAAGCGGAGATGGAAGCAAAAAGGACCGAAGCAGAAGCGGAGGCTCGAATACAGATCCTTCGGTCACAGATGGAAGAGGAGGTTGCGCTAGCTAAAGTAAGACTACTCGAGCAGGCATTGATCCAAGGTCTTGATCCAGCTAACGCGCCACCACTGGAAACGGATGATCCAGTCGATCGCACCAGAGACTATGTGCTAAACCGGGTACCTGTAGCGACCCCGGTTTACAGTACCGTCCAAGTCAACGACACCAAAACCCCCAACATACTTCTAAAGGTGACAGTACCCTCGAAGGCGCCCGAGCTAATTAACGACAGTCGCCGAGAGATACCCTCTCAAACACAGTCACCACCACAAGATGGCAACCCAGCGTTTCCTGGCCCACCTTCACAGCTCAAGCGGTATTCGTCAGATTCTTCAAGGGCTAAACCACAGCTCAACCCTGCAGCAGCATCATTCTACCCGGAAACAGCTCATCCATTCACGCCAGGCGGCCCATACGCCCCAGGGGCATCACGAGTCGTTGTGGCAACAAGTGGTGAGAAGTCGGACATGTCCGAGTTTGCCAGGTTCATGGTGAGCAGAGAGCTAATCAGTACTAGTCTTGTGAATTTTGATGATCGTGCAGAGAACTACAGGGCCTGGAAAGCAACCTTCAAGGCAGCCATCGCCAATCTCAACCTAACCGAAGAACAGGAACTCGACCTCCTGATCAAGTGGTTGGGCCCAGGCTCTTCAAGCCGTATCAAGAGCCTCAGAACCGTCTATGTAGGACAAGCAGAAGCAGGTCTCACCGCCGCATGGCAAAGGCTGGAACGCACCTTTGGCAGCGCGGAAGCAATAGAGAAAGCCCTATTCAAGAGACTGCAGGATTTCCCAAAGATCAACCTTAAAGAAGTCCACAAGCTCCAAGACCTAAGTGATCTGCTCATGGAGCTGGAGCTCGCCAAAAGAGACCCTCGTCTGTCCGGGCTGTGCTATCTGGATTCAGCCCATGGAGTAAACCCAATCGTGGTGAAGCTGCCATACAGTCTGCAGGAGAAATGGGCAACGTCAGTCTCAAGGTACAAAAGAGTGAACGACGTCACCTTTCCCCCATTTATCCACTTCTGCAGATTCATTGACGAGCAGGCCCAGATGAGGAATGACCCCAGCCTCGACTTCCTAGAATCCAACACTTCGGCAGCTGCAGCAACTCCAGCATCAAGGTATGAAAGTGCTATACAAAAACGCAGAGACACTAAGAGAGCTGTGAGTGTTAGAAAGACCGAGCTACCATCACCCGCAACGCCCACAGACGAACAGAACACTGTCTCACCACGAGATAAGTCTTTCAATCGTGAATGTCCCATCCACAAAAAACCACACTCACTGACCAAGTGCAAGGAGTTTAGATCCAAAACCTTACAGGAGCGCAAGAAGATCCTCACTGAGCTTGGGATTTGCTTCAAATGCTGCGCATCACTTGAGCAAATGGCCAAGGACTGTAAATCCACAGTCAAGTGTGGGGAGTGCCACAGCGAAAAGCACATTTCAGCCATGCATCCTACTCGGCTAGCTAGAGACACACCGGCTACAGTCACCACCGCTCCCGCTCCAAGTCATGGCGGGGAGCCACAGAATCAGACTGACACCGCCACAACTGTTTCCTGCTCATGCTCAGAGGTATGTGGAGAGGGCCGAATGGAGAAATGTGCCCGAATATGCCTCATCAAGGTTTATCCCGAGGGACGCCCAGAAAAGGCAATGAAGGTGTATGCCATCATAGACGACCAAAGCAACCGGTCCCTGGCAGGAACCAAATTCTTTGAAGCCTTCGGAATTAGTGGACCATCAGAACCCTACACCTTGAACACCTGCTCAGGCCGCATAGAGACTAACGGCAGAAGAGCCCGGGGATTCATTGCTTCTCCTATCAATGGGAAGACTGAAATACCTCTACCAACGCTCGTTGAATGTGACCAAATACCCAGCCACAGGAGTGAAATTCCTACCCCAGAAGCTGCACTTCATCAACCACACCTGAAACACCTCGCGAGCGTTATCCCACCTATAGACAACAACGCGGAGATTCTACTCCTGCTCGGCAGAGACAACCTGAGGGTACACAAGGTGCGACAACAGTGCAACGGACCTGACTATGCACCATACGCCCAGAGACTGGACTTGGGATGGGTAGTCATAGGAAATGTGTGTGTTGATCGATCAGAAATCGACTCCTTCAGGACCTACGTGCATGGAGATGGGCGCACAACCTGCCTAAGACCATGTCCTCATCACTATGAAGTGAAGAAGAAGCCCCCAGACTCAATACAGCTACCCGACGTCGCTTCTTCCCTGCGTACCGACAACTTAGGAAGATCAGTCTTTCACGCAACCTATGGTCTCCGAAGAACCACGTCAGAGGGAGAGTCCAAGTATGGCACAGACGCGAGAGACTTTGTTGAAAAAGACCTTTACGTAGATGACGGGCTCAAATCACTACCCACCGAGGAAGCAGCCATTGATTTGCTCAAAAGGACCCAAGGTCCAGAGTTCCTGCTGAGACAGTCAGAGGAAGCTGTCCAGGAAAACTTCAGCATCCTAGATCCAGATAACGATCCAGATGTCCGAACTGAAGTCAACACCCTGGCCACCAGTGCAGAGGAAGCTTCCAACCTCGGCTGCCAACGTTTTGAACGTTTCTCCAGCTGGACAAGACTCGTCCAGACTGTCGCCAGGTTAGTGCACATCGCCAGATGCTATCGTACAGACCTAAAAAACAGAGACTGTCATCGCTGGCATGTGTGCCACAAACCCCTTTCTGCTGAGGACATCTCCCATGGTGAGTCCCTCATAATACGCCACCTCCAACAGAGCGAATTCGCCACAGAATGGAACTGTTTACACAACAAACAGCAGATTCCACTAAGAAGCCCTCTCGCCAATCTAAACCCGATTATGGACAGTTTTGGCTTACTTAGAGTCGGCGGTCGTTTAAATCAGGCTTGTTTCGGAGTCGTAGAACAAAATCCTCTCATCATTCCCAACAAACACCACGTTACAGTCTTGCTGATCCGACATCACCATGAAAGGACTGAACACCAAGGCAGGCAGATCACAGAGGGCGCCGTACGGTCGGCAGGCCTTTGGATCATTGGAATGAAGAGACGTGTAGCACAAATAATCCATGATTGTGTGCATTGTCGCAAAACGAGAGGAAGGCAACTGTGCCAACAAATGGCTGATCTGCCTGCAGACAGACCTTCTACGGAACCACCTTTCACCTACGTGGGCCTAGACGTGTTCGGACCATGGATGGTATCCTCACGCAGAACGCGTAGCAGCCGAGCAGACAATAAGCGGTGGGCTGTGCTATTCACCTGCATGAGTGTTCGAGCCGTTCACATTGAGGTGTTAGAATCCATGGATACTTCCTGCCTGATCAATGCCTTAAGGAGGTTCTTTGCCATTAGAGGACCAGTAAAGCAGCTGAGGTCCGACCGTGGCAGCAACTTCGTCGGTGCATGTAGAGAGCTGAACATTGACACCAAGCCAATCCAAGACCAGCTAGCAGACAAGGGTTGCACCTGGATCTTCAATTCTCCTCACAGTTCTCACATGGGAGGCTCCTGGGAGAGGATGATCGGGATCTCACGCAACATCCTGAACTCCATGCTAAAGGACGTTAACTCCTCAAGACTCACGCACGAGACTCTAGTCACTCTTTTAGCCGAAGTCTCAGCCATCATCAATTCGAGACCCCTCGTACCCGTGACAATGGATCCAGAGGTACCAACCATGCTGACTCCCACTATCCTTCTTACTCAAAAAATTGACAACGCGGTAATTCCCAGCGGAGACTTCACTCACGCCAACACCTACCAAAGACACTGGAAACGAGTCCAATATTTGGCCGACTACTTCTGGAATCGATGGAGAAAGGAATACCTCACCGTTCTTCAAGGAAGAAGGAAGTGGCGACATCCCAAGCCAAATATCAAGGAAGGAGACCTGGTCCTTATGAAAGATCAGACCACTCAAAGAACTGACTGGCCTCTGGGACTTGTTACTAAGACACTACCTAGCCAGGACGGCAATGTGCGGAAGGTGGAGCTAAGGGTCTTCAGGAAAGGTGAGACGAAGACCTTTGCAAGGCCGATCCACGAACTCATTCTGCTGTTGCCCGCAGAGAGCGCCACTACGGGATGAACGCTTCCGGACCTGAACTTTAGCCGTTTTTCTTCTCATTTTTGGTTTTTTTGAATTTTTTTGAATTTGAATTGTTGTATTTAACATGCCCTTCGTTTTAGGTATTGTTATGGACTAATAGTGGAATCCCCAAAGTGAATTCCAGACGGGGAGTGTGCTGTTTCAATCCTGTTTTATAGTTTAATCTGATTATATCTCTGATGCTTGTCTCTGCTGCCACCTGCTGGCCAGACCTTTCAATTCCTTCTGCCTTTCCTTGTCCAGCCTATGGGGGTGTGGCTCCTGCACGTGCTGTTTGTCTCTTCCTGTTTTGCCAAGTCATTAGGAGACATTTTCTACTGAGAGAGTTCCATCCTCATAGAGCTGGAGAAGCAAGGTTTTTGACCCACAAGTAGCGACTGCAGAGACAAGCTTCATCAATGCCATGTTTTGGATCATTCATCTATGGAATAAACCAGCATTGTTTTCATCCTAACGTGTGTATGCTTATCTGAGACGCTGCTCCGGGTCCTGTCTGCCCCTCTTATTGGAAGTACAAAGGTAAGAAAGAACTCTCACCCCATTATACAACCAGCATGCCTTTATCGCCTTTAAGTGGGAACAGAACAAGAGTCACAGCCAAACGCTCCTCTGGTGTGACAGCAGCACGCATCACTGTGTTTTGGCGGACTATATATGGCTTTACATGTTGCAAAAGTATTTGGAAAGTATCCTCAGACATCCGTAGGTAGTTTCTGAAGTCATGCGGATGACGATCCTCCAGCTGACGAAGCAGCCGCATGGGAGTCAGGTTAGACCTTTGCAGGAGCCAGTCCCGACACCACACGCGACGTCGCCTTCGCCTCCGCAGCCTCTCAGAACTCTCCTCCAGGTGTGAGGCCTCATCCAACAATGCAGCAGCCACAACTATCCGCTCCGCTGCATTCATGGTGTATGTTTGTGTTACTTTGCAATAACTGTTAAAAAGTTGGATTTTATCATTAAAAGTGTAAACTATATTTTAATTCGATCATTTATTTGTCTAATTTTTAATAATTGCAGCATTCATATCATATTTACACAGTACTCCAAATTTGGAACACTGTTCAAAAAAAAGATATTTGAATGAACTTCAAAACATATACATATTTTAATTAAGGAAAATTGACATGAAAAAAGTCCAACAACATACATTTCCACGTACCGTTAAGTCAGCAGTGTCCTAAACCCAATGTGTAGCTCCAAACAAAGTTCCAAAAAAGAGCAGGATCTGCAGAAATCCTTAGTTAGAAATGTCTTGCTTCTTAAACTTGAACGCAGATGCGTCCTTTATTAAGCACAAATGTCCTTGAAAAAAATTTAAAAAAGGATAGTTTGTAAAACACACAAGCATTATAGCATAAACATAAGCATATGCTATATACTGTAGATATAATAGTTACTGTGCTGTAAAAACAAATGTCCTGGTTGTTATGTACCCAAACTCATTACACTGAATTCCCCATAATTTTCAGCTAGCATTAGCCCCAACTATACTAATAAACTTAAAATGGCGTTTTGGTAATCCTCAACTCACATTCTTGTCAGCTCACCTTATTTCAGGGCTCCAATTTCAGCATTGTAGTTGATGTTTGTATGAGGAAATTGCGTTATCCCCAAACATAAACGCAGTTCCGTTGCTCAAGATTTATCCCAAGCGGTTGCGCATGCGTCTTGAAATCTGCGTTAAAGCAATGCCACCTGAGGAATCACATTCTCATATGATCAAGGTGTGCGCATAAGTAAATATTGGAAGCCAATTAGCCAATCATCTCGCTGCTGCGTCATGAAATGGGCGTTCCGTACGCAGCTGCACGGGCCGCTATTGCTAATTGTAATGACGCACTTGCTTTTTCTTTTTAGCGTTCAGATAAAATCGTAGTGGATCTCCTGCTGGGCGTTGTGCTCGTTTTTCTTGTGGTGTAGGCGTCTGTGCATGTGTGTACTGACTTTAAGGTATGTAATACTCTGTTGTGTCTATTGTATTTCTGTTTTACCCACTACAACTTATTTACAAATAGCCCTAGATTTGAACAAACAAGTGATTCATAATGCTTCTTTGCACAGTGCACCTGCAATGTAGTAATGGATGTGGTTTTACAGCCACCTGTTGTACATATTATTGCAATGCATTTGTAACCAACATGTGCAATAATGCCTTTTTTGTTATCAATACAGATGGCCACTTCAAGAGCTTTTTTGACGGCCTTCATTGATCTGTACAGGACACATGACTGTCTGTGGAAAACGTCCTCAAAAGACTATAGCAACAAGACCATGAAAACTGCAGCATATGGCGAGCTGGTTCAAGTGTGTGAGCAGTACCATGTGGGTGAAAATATCAGCATTGAATTTGTTAAGAAAAAAATACAGCGATTGCGCACTGTCTTTAAGAAGGAGACTGACAAAGTGAAGAACTCTATGAGGTCTGGCAATGGGACCGACTCAGTGTATGTCCCTAAACTCTGGTATTATGAGCTGCTCCGGTTCACATTAGATCAAACGACCCCAAGGCCCATGCTGGAGAGCCAAAGTTTTTCACAAACAAGTAATGAAGATTCTGGGCAAACTGAAGTACAAGTTGATGTATGTAAACGTTCAAAATGTCCCCTTTTTTTTAAAAAAAAAAATATATGACAAAAGATTAGCTAAATGTAAATATTTTTTAAGATATTTTTTTTTTTTTTTTTTAAATTTTATTTTTAAAACTAAAATTGAAAAGGTTTGGTTGTGAATTCGCTCTAATTTTGAATTTAACGTAACCAAGGGATCTCCAACTGCAGAACTCCAGCCCGCACACAGTCTAGCTTTTCAGAATTTCATTAAATTTTTAGATTTGCTAATTTGATTGCAAACTGTGAAATGCAATTGAATTTTTGAAAAAATGGACTGTTGGCGGACCTCGAGGGCTGGATTTAGAGAAACCTGAGCTAAGCAAGATAGTGTTTAACTTACTACAATAAATAACATTTTTTACAGGTGTAACCCTGAAAGGCATTTTGTGGTAACATATCAGAGCATTTTTTTTACCTAGGTTAACTTCATCACATCCCTTTAAATGTAGTCCGACCAAGGGAACACTGCATTGTGTGGTCTGTGATGTGTAACATAGCCCTCTGATACCTTTTTTGACCTATGAAATTCAAAATGTAGCTAGTAACTACTTTGTAAAAATACTAACTTTAAATAATTATTCTAAAGATTCCTGCAACCACATATAACTGAAGTGTACATTTTTGGAACAACCTAGTGACATAATGACCAACAGCTACTTGTGTTCTTGAAACCTCTGTTGCCCAATGTATTAAAATACACCTCTACATGTTGGGAGCCTAGTGTTGTTGTTCAAATTTAAATTATGTAATTAACGCTGGCATAAAGTCTTTGTTTGGCCTTGTAAATGTACAAAAGTGTACTTTACATGCTTAAACTTTTTTTTACATATTTCAATATACAGGATGACCAACAACCAAGCAGGAGTGAAGCTCCAGGACCCATAGTTAATACAGAAGGTGAGAACACAGTGGTGGAGGACACATCTGGGGATGCTACTGGCCAGCCTCAGCCTGTCTTCACGCGACACTCAAGAAGGAGATTATTGCCCTCAACATCACAATCCTCTGAGCTGGCTAATTTAGCGAAAAGGCTGCTTCTTCAACAGCAGAAGGAGCAAGTTTGTGCTATAGCCCAATTTGTCCATGAAAGGGTAGCCCATCTGGAGGATGAACAGCGCAATCGTGTAGAAATACTCATTCATTTAGCACTGGACGATGCACGAGCTGGTCGATTAACAACATCAAGTCGCTTATGCCACGAACCCCAGCACATGTCACTGTATCAACCTTTGCAACCTTCAATTAATGATGCTGGTCCATCTCACGATGGCCACAGGCTTGGCCGCACACCATACCTACAGCCAAGGGCCCCTACATTTGGTTATCCAAATATTCCGGGCACTGCTGCAAGCATTAATGCTAATGATTTTGGCGGTGACCAAAATGTTTATCATAATATGTAATAAAGAAATGATGTTTACTTAGGTTGGGGGTGGATTTTTGGAAGTGAATCTATTTCGATTTTGAATTTAATTGTGGCACTCACAAGGTTTGTTTTTTTTTTAATTTTTTAAAATTCTTTAAGTAGCCTACAATGTTGTTGTTGTTATTTAAATTTTTATTGACTTGATTTGTATTTTTTTTAAAAAAGGTAACCATCACGAGCAATCTTTGTGGACACAGGAAGGCGTCAGGGACTGAAGTGTTTGGTTGAGTAGGTTCACAAACATTTTGTCCTTGTACAGCTTTTTTATCCAGCATTTACACTGACTTTAAAGTGTGTTCTGGGTCAGTACACTGTCAAAATTACAAGGCAGGTCAAACTCTACACGGAAATGCAGGCTGATTTTTTAAAATGGTAGCAATGTGCCATTGTATTGACATGTCACCATTATAATTTGTGTATAATTTTTTTTGTTTAACTTCACTTAAAGATGCTTATTTTAAAATTTGGTGTCCATGGTCCTAAACAAATTGCAATAAAAAATTGTATTGCCTTTACCTACGTCATCAATGAAAGGTGGAAATCCAACACTACATAACATGGTACTGTATTTGTGCAACATTAAGCACATATGTGTAAACGCCGTACATGGCCAGATGCCTCTGTTTGTAACAAATAACAGCAAAGAGGTTGAGCATCCTCAGCAGGCCCATGCTTACTTATATTAGAAGTCAATTCTGCTACATTACAGACACATTTATTTTCAAAAAACTGAAAAAAATTCACAACATTATTATGAAAACAGACAATACACACATTCTAAAATGAAGAGCTAGTCTGCTAACAAACACATGTTTGGAATAGCAATGTACAAACTTGTGCTAAAAGCACATGTTTCCATAATTTTACATAAAACTTTGTTTAAAAAAATAGTCTACACTAAAAGCAGCATGTAGTAACTTTAAATTTTGAAATTACAATACTGTACAACCTTAAACATTAACAATGGCTAAAGGGCCTTTAAGTACTCTATTGGTCTGCACGCTGACGAGCAGATAACATCTGCCGCAGGAGCCAGCCCTGCCGTTCAACATCCTCCTTGATTTTTTGATTTGAAGCCAGCAAATCCTCCAGGGTTGGGCCTTCTAGACACAAAATAAAGAAACCTGCATCAATACGCAAATGGATGGTTTGAAAGGTAACCTACACATTATATTATACTTACGGGCCAAATCCTCATCAACTTCATTACAATCGGAGTTCACACACACAATTGGCCTTTGGAAACAGACCGATGCAGCTAGGCCTATGTGACAATAGAAAGGGCGCAAATTGATTACTTTCACAACAAAAACATGTGTTTAGGGACACGTCACACACAAAGATATCTGTGCAGATATTGTTCACACATCTCTTGTTGAAATGAAATCATGGACACATTGTACCATTTGTATTTAGCCACAAAATGGAACAATGTGTCCATGATTTAACTTCAACCACAGATCTGCAAACAATATCTGCACTAATATATGTGTGTGTGACGTGGCCCTTTAAAACATGTCAACAATGACAAAAAAAATTTAAAAATTGGCCATTTACCTGAAGATGGAACACCAACCCCGATATGAGGTGATTGTGGTGACAATTGTGCACGCAATGAAGATCCAGAGCTGGCCGAGTTGGGGCTGTGGGTGGCCACAGCAGGTGGTGTGTCTTCTTCAGTCACTACAGAGTGTGATGTTTGCAGGCTCTGACTGTTCACAACCTTCGACTTCATCCACCGAAGCAGAATGTACTGGTGGGCTTGATGATGGATTGGCCTCTTCCTGACCCTCGCCTTCATCCCCAGATGGAGACAGTGA
The DNA here is from genome assembly GCA_033576535.1 of Allobates femoralis. Classification (NCBI taxonomy): domain Eukaryota; kingdom Metazoa; phylum Chordata; class Amphibia; order Anura; family Aromobatidae; genus Allobates; species Allobates femoralis. Next base: position 587,565,554 of record JARQOC010000001.1, on the reverse strand, counting down.
TGGTGCGGATTCTCTTGCAGGAGGCACCTCTGGAGACGCAGGTGGAGATTGTGCTGCTGCTCTCCTTTGTCCTGTAAAATGTTTCAACAAGGTTACATATTATAAATACAATAGTAATGTCATGAGGCAAAATCGTTCTCAATTTTTTTTTTAAATTGGTGATTTTGAGTACATTGCACAACTAACTGCTGATGTCCCATTTTTCAGACATCCATACACCATCTTGAATGCTTCTTTAACATAAACTGAGCAGGGCCACAAAATTTAAATTAGCTATGTACACATATGTGTCATGGCTATGGAGTTTAAGCATCCGTCTTTTCTGGTAATAAATTTGAAAGGCAAAATCCTGAAATTAAAACAGAGGACGCAAATACCACAAGCCTATGTCAGTGCTTTTCAAAACATGTCACATACATTCAATAAGCAATTACTCAACAGAGTAATTTCCTTATTGACATAATAATGCTCACATTAATTTAAAAGATTAAAAAAATATGTTGACAGTCGTGTTTGGCGCTTCAAAAAGGGTTGCATATTGTTCCTCCAATGTGTCACCCCCTGCTTAGCACACATCCCAACACAGCATCATCCTAATCCACTTAATCATTGAAAAGATAGAGGGCACACTTGGATTTGTTCGATGTGCAGATGAGGATGTTTGTCATCCCCATTTTTAGTGGGTGGTGCTGTAACATTCTTCATGTCATATACACATATAGCTTACCACGATGTGTTTGCAGACGCTGACGGATGCTGCAAATTCTGTCCGGGGTTTTAAAACGCAAATCCGCTATTTTTTTACGGATCTGTTTGGGTGTGCGCTGAACACCCATCCTGCGCTGGAGTAGCTCTTGCACACGCTCAAGCACGGCATGCTTATGTAGGAGCGGGTGGTCATGGTGTATATTGCACCAATAATCTCTCCTATCCAAAACAGAAATCAATAACATGATTTCGCCATCGCCCCATGCTGGTGAACGCTGGACAGCAGCCATATTTCTCCGCTGGGGCACAACAGGAAGCAGAAGCAGAGGCGGGAACTTGTAGTAACGTCATGACGTCACCACACAAGCTACAAACCAAAGTACGCAGGAGCGTACGCATAACAATCGCACACTGGCTTCCGCAACAGGGACGCGACACGTTGCATTCCTGCAGCGGACGAGATTCTGCGATTTGTGCGCGACCATCTGCGTGTGCACAGATAACATATGGTAGTGAATGGGTGCGCATGGTCATGCACTGTGAAGCGCATCCCCGTATGCTCCCATTATGAAGACAATAATAGCTTGCGGCGGCTGCGGTCACACGCGGATCACATCTTCAGAACGCTGTGGATCGGTCCGCAAATGCGAACCCACCCTAAGAATGGGAGTGCCTTAATAAACTTCCATTTAAGGAACATGACGCACACATCAGATTTGTGCGTAACACAATGGCATTTTAAATGCGCACGTAAAAAAACAAAAAAACAGGGAGGAAATTAGAACATAAATTCAAAATAGTCAATGAGTGAACATGTTTCTACCAAATACATAACTGAGAATGAGACGCTAAAAAGTGAAAACACAACAACTACCAATAAAATGGCGCCTTTACGATCACATACCATCAGCCAATAGGAACGCTATTGCATCAACAAATCAACGCAGACGAGGCGTGTTGATAAAATTAAAAGTCACGCCTATTGTCAGTGGCTGGAAATACTAAAATATCGTTTAACCAATGTCACACACAACGATCCGCTACTTTGAGCGATGTTGCTTTGAACGATGAACGACAGATTTGAGGTCCAGATCACAAATCTGCGATGAGCAACCACACGATATTTAATCAAGAAATCGATCGTTTACACGCAGCGACGCACAGACGATATCGATTAAGCGATCAAAAAAGCAGATCGCTTAAGCGATATCGCTCATAAGATTGATGCGTGTGACGTGGCCTTTAGCAGTGCCCTCAGTACAGCAAACTCAGGTGTAAAGACTTACCAAGGAAAGTGCAGTAATGGTTTGGTCGGGTTTCATGACTGCCAGACCCCAACAAGACGACGTATACTAGGAAGCCTATACTCCTGCTTGCTGTGGAACTCCTGAAGTGTCTACCTCATCCCCGGTCGAGTGTACCCATCAACACCAGTAAAAGGTACCGAAAGACTACATGTGTATGTGTTCCTCCCTCCAGCCGCACTACACCGACCGCGATACCCTATTCTATCCAACACTACCAACTGCCCCGGGGAACCCCCGCTCGCCCTGTAGGGAGTGGTTCCATCTAGCTGCAGACCATCACCCCGGAGGCCTTCACCGGACACCTACAGGTGGCGTCACGGAACAAACTTTATTTACTACCCAACCGTGCATTTGACCCACCGGGCCCCTACAGCCTCAGGCACCGAACCGTGACAGTAACCCAGTGCCTGAGCCCTGAGAACCTGGCATTGGTGAGTCATGAGAGCCTGCAGAGAGATAGTTGGTTTCCCGCTGGGCAGCACGCATCGCTGCATGTGACCTCGAGAAACCATCGATCAGTGAGCTCACAGGGCTGGTTACTATGGTAAATACCGGGTATCCAGGCAGCGCGCGCTGCCTAGATACCCGGTGTTTACCATGATTACCAGCGTCCTCCCTGCTTAGCACTGCCTGTATGCAGGGAGAACGCTGGTAACTATGATAAACACCGGGTATCCAGGCAGCGCGCGCTGCCTGGATACCTGGTGTTTATCATAGTTACCAGTGTTCTCCCTGCTTAGCGCTGCCTGTAAGGCAGCGCTAAGCAGGGAGAACGCTGACATCGCCTTCAGCGATGTGGGAGGTGGCTCCCATGGCCTGATCGCTGGGAAGATCGGCCTGTTTGACAGCTCCCCAGCGATCAGGTAACGACGCTCCAGCAATCCCGGCAGGTCGTTATCGCTGTCGGGATCGCTGGAGCGGTCGTTCAGTGTGACAGGGCCTTTAATGTCTAAATGTCTATACTAAACCCTCCTTGACCAGTCTTTTGTCAATCATCATTTAAATGATGATTATCCAGGCAGCTTGAAAGCGGGCCAATGAAAAGACAGTCTTATTCCACCAATCGTGACGTCCCCAATATCCTGCAATGAGGGCTCAGGTATATAAGGAGACCTGTTCATTAACCAGGGTGATTGCAGATTTTGATTCTGTCTAGTGCCCTCAGTCTAGGGATTTCGGTCCCGGCTAGAGGTGCACTAGATTGGATACAGGCAGCTAATCTAGGATCTTCGGATCCGATTGGCCGGCCATAACCCCAGGCCTAGCATTTCGGTGCCGACTGAGGGGATCAGAACCATGATTATAAAACCACAAGGATTTCAGAATTGAATTATCGGATTCGGCTGTAATGACAAAGACTGCATAAGGAAGCAACCCAGGTTGGGATGATCCAGTCACCTGGCTACAGACTTTTCTGTGCTATATTCTAATCCCTGGTGAGCAGGCGGAAGGGTGAGACTCAGTTGCCTGTTACACTGTTGTGTTTTGCTGGTTATGTGTTATATGCTGTTGACTGTTTGGGGATCCAATAAAGCCTTAATATTGTGGTTCCCTCACCCTGTGTTGTCTGAGTAGCATTCCACCCACGGTTAAGGAGCCTGGGCGTTTAGTTTGGGGGATGAGCCCTGGTCCAGGTTGTCTTGCTAAAGGCAGCTGGGCCAGTGGACGAGAGCACCCACTGACCCCCGGGTCTCCACAAATGGTGGCAGCAGTGGGATACTACTCAGCCTGGTTTATCCAGGGGAGCTGCAGGGGAATGGTGTTCGTGGACACTGTCCAAGGGCTCAAGAACCAGGGAGGCATATAAGCATACCCAGCAGGCCATAGGTGAGGCATTCAGGTTTTGGACGTTGCCATGTCCAACCCCACCAGCTCAGCTATGTGACAAGGACCGGAGAGTAGATATAGCCGCAGCAGTAAGTGGATGCTACAGGATCTGTGCCAGAGGCGAAATATTGAATACAGGAACACTGACACTCGGTCGGCTTTGATCAAGAAATTGGTCCATTCGGATACCCAGAATGATGGGGAGGATGATGAGGACCCCACCGACGTTGTACCAGAGGATGTAAATTGTGTACCACATCATGGGTCCAGTGAATATCGGGAAACCACCAGGTCCAAAGCAGTCCAAATCAAGGAGTGGTTGGCCGCATTGGGGCCCACAGCCTCAAGAGAAGAGAGGGCTTGGGTTCTGGGACATGTTTTGAGAATTCCAGCTCACCAACTGCTACCAACATCCACTCGAGTAGGATTAATCTGCTACGCATTAAAAGTCACACCAGGACAAACGTATACAAACAGGATCCGTGACTTGCCCAATCCACGGCGCTGTTATACGTGTACGTGCCAACACCGAGGCCCCATTCCTGGAGCTCATCTGCCAGCACAGCCAGTCCAGGTCAGTGACGCACAAGCCCCAAGACTACAAGAAACTGATTCTGTCAACACCCTGGTAAGTCCAGCTATTGTTTCTCCAGACCATGTACCATGTTCCCAATTAACCATCTCCCTGGTTGAGGGTCGGTGCTCAGACATCCCTCTGGAAGATGTGCAGCTGGACGGAGCGAACGACCAAGGAAAGGGCAAGTTGGAGCTTATGGTTATCCCTGTTTCTTTGGGAACTAACCAGGAAAAGGTTGATCTGGAGCTTACAGGCCATGTCCCCACACCTGCTTTTGTGGAGACTGCCCAGGAAGAGGTTGGTTCCCTCACCCTGTGTTGTCTGAGTAGTGTTCCGCCCACGGTTAAGGAGCCCAGGCGTTCAGTTTGGGGATGAGCCCTGGTCCAAGTTGTCTTGCTAAAGGCGGCTGGGCCAGCGGACGAGAGCACCCACTGACCCCCGGGTCTCCATAGGAAGCTATGAAATAAATGGTTCAGTTGTAGAGATCTCCAAAATCCCAATGGGCCTGGGGTCGAAATGGAGATCATTATTATCAGAGACGGCCAGGTTTCTTCCTCCCCCCAACACTCCACTCTGTCAATACCCAAATTGATCCATTGTCTAAAAATTGGATCAGCAATGCTTGTGGAAAACTCTGGGTGGCTAGGTATTAAGGTAAGGATCGAGTCAGTGGGGATCAGTGTCGAGCGAATTAACTTATGGCTGTAAGAAAACAGCATAGGCCCAATAGTTGGATGGTTAAAAAGCTCATTAATAGAGCTTAATTTTACTCATGGCAGTATGTGCAATTGAAGTGGGGTAAAACTCTGTTCGATTTGGACCCAGATCTTATTGCCCATATATCTGCACCAGTCAATCACCTGTGCCAGGTGGCTCGCCAGATGGTACGATTTAATATCTGGAAGCCCAACTCCACCCTCCCCCTTAGGCCTAAATAGAATCGATTTCGCCACACGGACACTCTTGATATTACATATAAAAGCGATCTGTATTTGCGAGATTGACTTAAAGAAGGAGGATGGAATTCTAATAGGGAGAGCTTGCAGATAGTATAGGATCTTAGGCAAAACCTTCATTTTAAATAGTTGACACCTGCCCAACCATGCAAATGTTAATCTTGTCCATCTATCACAGTCAGCCCGAATTAAACTTAAAAGGGTAGGGAAGTTAGCCTTGTAGAGGTCATTTAAGTCAGAAGTTATCTGCAGTCCCAAATAAGTTATAGCCCACTGTGATCAACAAAACCCAAAGGCTCCCTTTAGACTCTCCAAGAGTCTGGGCGGAAGAGATACATTTAACGCTTCAGATTTGGATTGATTAATTCTAAAATTAGAGAGGTTAGAATACGTCTCCAGCTCTTTCAAAAGGTTAGGGAGAGAGATTGACCACTTGAGAAAGACATCTGTTATGTCGAAACATGTTGTGGCGTGAGGACCTGTAACATCCACTGTTCATATTAAATTTGAAGGTAATAAATTATAGGATCCAGTGCTTGTAATCTGTTCCCAGCGCTCATACTATCATACCATTTTATTTCATATCGTGCACATTATATAGCAAGGCATAGTATTTTTGAAATGCTATATTCAAAGGAGACCCCACAGGAGTGACAATCTCTGGGACACAGGTGGCTGCTCTTTCTATCCGTGATGCCCTTGCCAGAGATTTGCCTTTCTTGTTTCCATATTCATAATAGTGACGACAGCATCTGGAGAGAACGCCCTTTGCCTTTTAATTAACAGTTTGCGCAGCTCTTCTCCAGTCCAGTAAGATATCCCTTAGGTTTCCCAAGGTAGATTGCTTGTGTTGAGTCTCTAGAGTTTTCAGCCGCGATAGTAAACCTGCAATCTCTGCCCCCCTTTCTCTCTTTAATATGGCGCCATGTTTTATGAGAGCACCTCTAATTACACACTCATGGGCCTCCCATACTATCACCGAGGAGGAGCAATTTGCATTAGTATCAAAATAATCTTGTAGTACTTTTATGACGTCCTTGATTACTCCAGGGTCATTGAGTAAAGAAGAGAGCAGTTTCCATTGCCACTGTCTTGGCAATGGAGAGGAGAGCAATATTGAGACTGTGACTAAGGCATGATCCAAAAATGTAATTGGTTCTATACTTGCAGCTTGTATTTGGGCCAAGTCAGAGTGTCGTATGAGTATGTAGTCAAGTTCTGAGTAGGTGTCATGGACTGTGGAGTAAAAAGAGTAATCTTTGTCTCTAGGGTTGAGCAGGCGCCAGGTGTCTGATGGTCATGTAAGGTCCATCTTAAGCGTCGCTGTGCTGCCCTTGACAGGGCGGATCTCCCCCCAGAAGTATCTATAGTTGGATCTAGGGCAACATTAAAGTCTCCCCCGAGGACAAGGGTCCCCTCAGTGAAGTCCTCTACTTGCTCTAAAAATGTCAGTAGCAAAGGAATCTGACCGGTGTTTGGAAGGTACATCGAGGCGAAGGTGTATAACTGGGATGCAATTTTACCTTTTATCAACAACATCCTGCCCACTCCATCATCTCGAGAGTCCAGGAATTCCCAAAGGAGAGACCTCGATAACACAAAACTAGTACCTGAAGAACCAGCATCAGGCGAGAGACTGTGGTAGGCTGTGGGAAACCAATGGTTCAAAAGTCTAAATGGCTTGGCAGCACAGAGATGCATTTCCTGTAAAAAGGCGACATAAATTTTGTTAGACTTTAAGTAATTACCGTATATACTCGCGTATAAGCCGTGTTTTTCAGCCCAAAAATTGGGCTGAAAAGTTACCCCCTCGGCTTATACGCGAGTCACTATACGGGCGCCCCCCCCCCAGAGGTATACAGGCCCCCCCATCAGTATACAGGCCCCCCCATGCTCCGTAAACCTGTAAAGGAAGATGATTATACTTATCACTGTCCCGCTGCCGTCCCCGCTCTGCATCGCGCTCCTCCATCTGCATCGCGCTCCTCCATCTTCCGGCTTCCTGTCGGCGCCGAATGACGTCATTGTCGGCACAGAACACAGGAAGTCGGAAGCCAGTGAATGAAGATGGAGGAGCGCGATGCAGATGGAGGAGCGCGATGCAGAGCTGGGACGGCAGCGGGACAGTGATAAGTATAATCATCTTCCTTTACAGGTTTACGGAGAATGGGGGGGACCTGTATACCTCGGGCTGCTGCTGTATATACCATGGGGCTGCTGCTGTATATACCATGGGGCTGCTGCTGTATATACCATGGGGCTGCTGCTGTATATACCATGGGGCTGCTGCTGTATATACCATGGGGCTGTTGCTGTATATACCCTGGGGCTGCTGCTGTATATACCCTGAGGCTGCTGCTGTATATACCCTGGGGCTGCTGCTGTATATACCATGGGAAGGCTGCTGTAACACTGCTGGGGCCTGTATATACCACTGGGGAGGCTGCTGTATACCACACTGCTGGGGGCTGTATACTACCACTGGGGAGGCCTGTATACCATCGGGAGGGCCTGTATACCACACTGCTGGGGGCTGTATACCTGTGCTGGGGTCCACCCTCGGCTTATACACGAGTCAATAGTTTTTCCCAGATTTTGGGGGCAAAAGTAGGGGGGTCTGCTTATACACAGGTCGGCTTATACACGAGTATATACGGTAAACATAATAGACCTTTTGCCTGGATCATGCAGGCCCTTGACGTTTAACGTTCCTATCTTAAGCTTGGATAAACAGTTGTGAGACATTATTTCCCAATAGACAGGGTAGGATTGGAGGGAGAGGAAAGGAAGTAGGGAAGGTAATAGAGAAAAGAGCAGATATAGAAATAAAACTATAGTAGAGTAAGATAAAAGTGTAATCAAAGGAAAAAAAGAGACTTCAACTGTCTGATCCGGTCAGAGCCGGAAAACCGAATCCCACAGAAAAAGTAGGAGGATTCGAGGGGTTGTAGATAACCATGGGCTATCCCTTCGCAGACCCGGGACCCATCAACAATATAATTTTAACAAACTGGGAGACCAGGAACCAGTCTCAGTCTGTTCAGGTCAGGGGGTTCTCTTGGGACGGTCTGCACCGGCGCCTCAAATTTGCAGATGGTGTGTTGTGAGACAAATTTCCAGGCCTCCCTTGGGTAGCTCTGAGGAAGCCTTCCAACGATAGCCAATCCGGGACTGGGAATGGTGGAACGTTCAAAAAAGCAAACAAACCATCCAAGTCATCTTTTGACCACAGGTAGAAAAATTTGCCCTCTCGCCGCACAATTAAGTGAAAGGGATGGCCTCAACGATAAGAAGCCCCGGTCTCCTTAACTTTCTCCAAGAGAGGATGCAACTGACGTCTCATATGGAGTGTATGGCTGGAGAAGTCTGGATACAGGCATATGTTGGCATCCTCAAAAGTGATGTTTCCAAATAACCATGCAGCCTGAACGATGGCATCCTTGTCAGTAAAATTATGAAGCCTACATAGGACATCATGTGGGTTGGCTGCGTCTATGGGCCCAGCCCGAGAGACTCTGTGTAGTCTGTCAATCTTGTACTTGGATCCGGGAGATCTCCTAGTGACCATATTAAGGATCTCCAGGGTTTTTTGCATGAGGTTCTCTGACGTGACTGACTCAGGGATACCTTTGAAGGGGACATTATTCCCTCTCTCCCTGTTTTCCTGGTCGTCTGATTGTAGGGTCAGGGCAACAATATGGGAATGCGAGCAGGTCACTTCTTTTTCTAAGTCAGCCCCCCTTGCCTCTAGCACAGTGACAGCCCCTTCTGTATTGGTAGCTTTCCCTTTACGGGGGTCTATATCTTTGATAATTTGACTTAGTGCCCGTTCTTGTGAGGCATCCAGTGATTTCACAGCAGCCTCTAAATCCTGTTTTGACGGCAGGGCTTGTATAAGAGCCTGTATCTCTTGTAGCTCTGATTGAGAGTTATAGGTGCCGGGGAAGGGGTAGGGCAGCGATTTCGGATCTCCCGCCCCAGGAGGCCCCTCTGACTAACCCCTCTCCTCCATGATGTCTGGATGTCCGCCGGGACTCCTCCGGTCGCTGTCCCCCTATTCTGATGGTCTTCCCCGCTCCTTCACGACCTGGGGCGATGCCTTGGGTGTCGGTACTGCGCTCTGTTTAGAGCGCGGGCTTCTCTGCTGCAGCGGAAGAGGAGGGGGCAGCATCTTCTGGAGGGAGCGCGGCGCCATTGCTGGCCTGCACCGAGCAGACTCTCTGGCCCTTGCAAACAGCCTAGACAGCCCAGAGGAGCCTCCCGGCGTCCCCACTGGTGGCGTGCGGTTTGCGGTAGTCTCTGGCTTCTTCCTCCTCGACATTGCAGGGGAGAGGAGGTTTAAACAGCTTGTGTTTGGCCCTGGGTCTGCGGAGCTTCAGCAGCCTGCGTCCTCACATGGCCGTGATCAGGCCACGCCCCACAACTTGTGCTTTTTGATACTCCAGTAATGTTGCAGCTCTGAATTATGGCAAAACTGCTGAAAAATAGCATCTTGGCAGCTTCACGCTTCATTTTCCTCAATTAATGGGCAGTTATTTTGCACCTTTTTTGCCCAACACGCTTCTTCCAACCCTGTTGGCTATTTGCTATGAAACGCTTGATTGTTCGGTGATCACGCTTCAAAAGCTTGGCAATTTCAAGACTGCTGCATCCCTCTGCAAGACATCTCACAATTTTGGACTTTTTAGAGCCCGTCAAATCTCTCTTTTGACCCATTTTGCCTAAGGAATGGCATTTGCCTTATAATTAAGCACACCTTATATAGGGTGTTGA
>JARQOC010000001.1:587527194-587548486 GCA_033576535.1 Allobates femoralis | reverse complement strand
CACACAGGACCGATGCCCTAAAACGGCCCAGCTGCATCCTGCATAAAGATAAAAAAGTGCAAAAAAAATTAATAATAATGTGAGGTATTGGTGGATATTTTGGCCAAAATACTCAGGCTTGCAATCCAAAGTCAAGGGTCCTCAAGCTTTTGAGTTCCTAACTATATTTCCAGAAAATACACTAAAAAGGACAAAATAAAAAAAATTTAACAAAACAAACAACCAAGGCCTGATATTCATTGCATTTGGCAGGACACAGCAGGCCCCAATGATAAAGGCAACACAAGGGCATAATACCGATGCAGCAACCTGCCATGACATAGGGGAAGTGATTGGTGGTATTTTGTATGCACACAGATAAGGTTTCCATAGAGCGTCAGTCACACAGGTACATGTGATGCAAAGTGTATACAGCTTACTGATCATGCCTATACTATTCGACCAGGCGGGCTGCCCAGCACTATGTATATGCACCATGCTGGACATACACCAGGTTGAGAGTGATTGCTGCAATATTTGGTCTAAAAACATGTCACTGTAAGTGGAGAAGGCCACCAATAGATGTGTGTATATATATATATATATATATATATATATATATATATATATATATATATATATATATATATATAAAGATAAGGAGTGCACCGGGGATGTCATCGTCACTAGAAATCACGTATCAACTCTGCAGTAGATAGGTGTATCAAGAATCAAAGTCTAATTAGAAGTTTTTAAAAAGAGTTCACGAAAAAAAAACTACATACAGTATTCTGTTCAAGTATTTTTCATCCCTATGAATGTCTATAGAAAAGAGCTCACAATAGTAAGAGTGATATTTTATCGACCTCCTGTCAAATCAACAAAGGTGAGTCATCCTAACAACCTCTTTCAACACACCCTAATTAACAGGTTAGGTAAATTAACAAACATGAATTAAAAATAAACTCCATCTTCCACATGAAATGATTTCACAACCCACTAACCTCACATACAGTCTAATAATATTATTTTACTTTCCCTTATGCATCCTCTAACATACCTAAAATTTGTAACATACATTGGGTACAGAAAGTATTCAGACCCCTTTACATTTTTCACTTTGTTTCATTGCAGCAATTTGGGAAATTCAAAAAAGTTCATTTTTTCCTCATTAATGAACACTCTGCACCCCATCTTGACTAAAAAAAAAGAGAATTTTGTTTACGTACCGTAAATTCTTTTTTCTTTAATCATCAATGGGAGACCCAGACAATGGGGTTTAGGGCACTGCCCTCCGGAGGTCACACTAGGTACTACAAGTTTGTAGACACCGCCCCCTCCGCTTATAAACCCCTACCGCAGGGAACATCCTCAGTTTGGTCTACAAGCTGCGAGGAGGAAAATAAACCACACCCGAAACATCGGGAAGAATGCCGTGCACAAACGGTTCAACAACCCGGCAAACACTGTCTCAACAGAGAACAGGGCCAATGCAAAACATGCAAAGGAACAACTGGGTGGGTACTGGGTCTCCCATTGATGATTAAAGAAAAAAGAATTTACGGTACGTAAACAAAATTCTCTTTTTTCTGGTCATCATAATGGGAGACCCAGACAATGGGGATGTCCTAAAGCAATACCCCAGGGCGGGAAGAGTTCCTCAACAAGACGGATAACATGGTTCCCTTTTAAAGGTGGGCAACCGCCGCCTGGAGAACCCGCCTGCCCAAATTTGCATCCGCAGAGGCATGGGCATGCACCATATAGTGCTTAGAGAAAGTGTGTAGGCTGGACCAAGTGGCCGCCTGACACACCTGTAGAGCAGATGCTCTATGTCGCAAGGCCCATGAGGCACCTACGGCTCTGGTAGAGTGAGCCTTCAATCCCACCGGGAGAGGCAACCCAGAAGACCGGTAAGCCTCTTGAATGGAAGCCTTAATCCACCTGGCTAAGGTTGACTTTGAAGCCGCGGACCCCTTACAGCGACCTGTCGTAAGAACAAACAAAGAATCCGAACTCCTAAAGGAGGCGGTTCTGGACACATAAATGCGTATAGCTCTCACGAGATCCAGAGTATGGAGGTCGCGCTCAACCTGATGAACGGGAGCGGGGCAAAATGATGGGAGAACAATCTCCTGGTTCAGGTGAAACGTTGAAACCACCTTTGGCAAGAATTCCGGCCGTGGACGTAACACCACCTTGTCTTGGTGAACCACCAGAAAGGGAGACTTGCACGATAGTGCAGCCAATTCTGAGACTCTCCTCAGAGATGTAATCGCCACCAGAAAAGCCACTTTCTGGGACAGACGAGAAAGGGAAACCTCCCTCAGAGGCTCAAATGGCGGTTTTTGCAATGCCGCCAGGACCATGTTAAGGTCCCACGGATCCAGAGGTCTTTTGTAGGGTGGAACCATCCGCGACACCCCCTGCAGAAATTGACGGACCTTCGGGAGAAGCGCCAATCGTCTGTCAAACAGCACAGACAGTGCGGAGACCTGACCCTTTAAGGAGCCAAGGGATAATCCCAACTCCAAACCCGACTGTAGGAATGCCAACAATGTCGGGATGGACAAGGGCCACGGGGACCGGCCCCCAGAGGCACACCAGGTAAAAAAGATTTTCCACGTCCTGTGGTACATTTTCCTGGAAACCGGCTTTCTAGCCCGATTCATAGTGGCAACCACTGTAGGGGAGAACCCCCTGGATGTCAGCAGCCAGGCCTCAAGAGCCATGCAGTCAATCTGAGGGCCTTGGAATTGAGGTGGAAGAATGGGCCTTGCGCGAGAAGATCTGCGCGTTCTGGAAGAGCCCACCTGTGTCCGCCTGACAGTTGCCACAGGTCCGGATACCAGGACCTCCTGGGCCAGTCTGGAGCCACTAGAATGGCTACCCTGCATTCCGACCTGATTTTCCACAGCACCCTGGGAATCAGAGCCAGAGGAGGGAACACATATGGTAGATCGAATCTGGACCAAGTCAAGATCAGGGCGTCCGCTCCCAACGACTGGGGGTCCCATGACCTCGCCATGTATTGCGGAACCTGATGATTCAGCCGTGAGGCCATCAGATCCACGTCCGGAGTGCCCCATCTGCTGCAGATGTCCCGAAAGACGTCTGGATGAAGGGCCCACTCTCCGGCGTCCATCCCCTGCCTGCTCAGATAGTCGGCCTCCCAGTTTTCGACCCCTGGGATGTGAACTGCGGAGATCAGGCAGTTGTTGTCCTCCGCCCAGGATAGGATGCGGTGGACTGCGGCCAGAGCCTCTGCACTCCTGGTTCCTCCTTGATGATTTATATAAGCGACGGCCGTCGCATTGTCGGACTGAACCCGGATGGGATGTCCTGAGAGGAATCTCTGAAAAGCCAGGAGTGCTAGATAGATCGCCTTGATCTCCAGTACATTGATCTGCAATGCCGACTCCGACAGAGTCCAGAGGCCTTGGGCCCTGTGGTGTAAGAACACCGCACCCCAGCCCTTCAGACTGGCGTCGGTGGTCACCACTAACCAAGACGGTTTTATGAAGGACCGGCCCCGCGACAAGTGATGTGGTTGAAGCCACCACTGCAGGGAATCTCGGGTCGGTTGTGACAGTGTCACCAGCCGATTCAGCGAGATCGTCCTCTTGTCCCACCTGCGTAGGATCTCCAGCTGGAGAGGACGGAGGCGAAATTGTGCAAACGGCACCGCCTCTATCGCCGCCACCATGCGACCCACCAGCTTCATCAACCCACGAAGGGATGATTGTGGTGACAGGAGCACTGCTTGTACTCCCGATCGGATCGCCACCTGTTTGGATTGTGGCAGAGACACCAGGGCTGAGGACGTGTTGAAGTCCATGCCCAAATAAGTCAAGGACTGGGTCGGAACCAAGGTTGACTTCTGAACATTGAGGAGCCAACCGAATTGTTCCAGAGACCGCATGGTCACATCCAGGCTCGCTTGACAGAGGTGTTCCGATGGCGCCCTGACCAGCAGGTCGTCCAAATAGGGAATGACGGCATGGCCCTGCACGTGCAGGAGAGCCATCATAGAGGCCATCACCTTTGTGAACACCCGCGGTGCCGAGGCCAAGCCGAACGGCAGCGCCACAAATTGGAAGTGTTCCTCCCCCACTGCAAATCTCAACCATCGCTGGTGAGCCGGTGCAATGGGCACGTGAAGGTAAGCGTCTCTGATATCTATGGACGCTAAGAAGTCCCCCTGTGACACAGCTGCGATCACTGAGCGCAGTGATTCCATACGGAACTTCCGAACCAGCACGTGGCGGTTGAACAACTTCAGGTCCAGAACCGGGCGGAAGGATCCGTCCTTCTTTGGGACGATAAAGAGGTTGGAGTAAAAACCCCTGAACCTCTCTGCCGTGGGCACTGGGACCACCACTCCGTCCCTGCGGAGACCTTCCAACACCAGATAAAAAGCCTGAGCCTTGTCTGGCGATGGGACCGACCGATGGAATCGGTGTAAAGGTTGTGATGTCAGCTCTATCCTGTAACCTCTCGAGACCACGTCTCGAACCCACTGATCTTGAACGTGAAGAAGCCACTGGTCTTGAAAGCGAGACAAGCGGCCCCCCACCTGTGGGGAGGCAGGAAGGGAGAGCGAGTCATGTAGAGGCGGGTTTGGGGGTGGCAGCTGCTGCCCCCGCCGGCTTCTTGGGACGACTCTTAGAGCGCCACTGAGAAGCGGGCTTGCCCCCTCGGTCCGCACGAGCGGACGATGCTGATGACTGTAAGCTGGAGCGAAAGGACCACTGCTTAGGGTTCCTTTTCACCGTATATCGTGGCTTAGGCTTATTCTGCGGTATCTTAGACTCAGCAGAATCCTTTATCAGCCTGTCCAGTTCAGTGCCAAACAGCCTGTCACCAGCAAATGGAAGATTCTGCAAAATCTTCTTAGATGTGGCATCTGAGTCCCAGAGACGCAGCCACAACAACCTACGAATCGCAATAGCATTGGCCGAGGCCACAGCTGAGCGATTGGCAGCTTCCAGAGACGCCGTCCTGGCGTAGTCAGCATAAGCTCTTGCCCTCTCGGTAAGTGCCTTGACCTCTGGACTGGACCTTGCCAGTTCCGCGATACCATCCAAGCAGACAGTAATTGCTTGTAAGGTCCAAACCGCGGCAAAATTGGGGGCAAAGGACGACCCCACAGCCTCATAGGAAGACTTGGCGAGTTGCTCGACCTGTCTATCAGTCGCATCCTTCAACGAGGAGCTATCAGAGGCAGAAAATAGGGAGCGTGCAGCAATCCTGGTCATGGAAGCATCCACCTTTGGGGACTGCGACCATTCCTGAAGCACCTCCTGGGGGAAGGGAAAGCGAGTGTCCTTCGGTTTTCGGACATAACGCCGCCCAGGATGTAACCTGGGTGCCCTAACCACCCTTCCAAAGTTGGTGTGGTCCAAGAAGGAGCCACTTGGTCTAGCCTCAGGCCGCAGCCATTGATAGACCTCCTTCGGGTGTACAGCCACCTCCTCAGGGGATGTCACGAGACGTAAGGACTCGTTAATAGAGGACACCAGATCCTCCACCCCATCTGGAGGTTCAGACACAGACGTTGACCCGAAAGTTGAACCCCCATCATCTTCCTCACCATCAGAGGAACGCTCCTCCTCAGAGAGAGTCTGGAGCTCGGGTGAAGCCTCACGACGAGCCCGCTTAAGGGGTCTCACAGCAGAAGAGGGAGACACCCGGGGGTAACTGGAAGGAGTAGCTGGGCTATCCAGTCTCCTATTAAGTGCCTCCAGGGATTGCGACATGGAGGACAGCTGAGACAACAGAGATTCATTGATCCTGTTCTGAGTCTCCCATGGCCCTGAGATCACCTGAACCTCGGGGTATAGCACCGGGGTTGCTGACCCAGCAGTTGCAACCCGGGCCTCTGGGCGTCCGCAGTTATTGCAGGACCCCTCCACCAGTGTTCCATTGCACGCAGCACATGTAACGGTGGTCTCGGCCGCCTTAGCAGCACGCTTCCCAGCTGAGGACATGGCCACAGTAGGGGTAGATAAGCCCAATTGCAGACAATAAAAACCGGGGATCCCGGTGGCTTACCGACCGCTATAAAGCGGTATGAGGGAGCGGTGTGTGTGTGTGACCTCCGCGCCGTCTTCCGGTCTCCCCTCTGGAGTGCAGACGCACGCTGCATACAGTTCCCAGCCGGGAAGTGAGGGTAAAGATGGCCACCGACAGTGAAACTGTGGGCGGCGCCGAAGACACGCGGGAAACACACACACACGCCCCGCGGTGACGTCACCGCACGGGCTGCGTCCCATCCTCCAAGCATCCTTCTCATGAGGGAGCTGGAGCCCGCAGCGCGGGAAACAGTGTAAAAAACATTATACACAGACTGCAAATACATGTCACACATCCGCAGCCTACGGCCTCAGCCCCTGTGACACACAGGGCGGTCAGCCAGGGTGACCCCAGCACAGGGTACACCCGCAGAACCGCGGGCCCGAGGGCAACGCGCGGTCTGAGTGTCATGAAACACATAAAGTGCCAGACACTACCCCCAGGCACACAGGAGACACAGAGTGCCTCAGTGCCGGTCCGGTCTGTAAGCACCATTTAGGGAGGCCTCGGACGGGGGTGCAGCACCAGTCTGGAGTGTAAGCACCATTTAGGGAGGCCTCAGACTGGGCCGCTCAGCCCAGTCCGGAGTGTAAGCACCATTTAGGGAGGCCTCGGACTGGGCTGGCTCCAGTCCGGTCTGTAAGCACCATTTAGGGAGGCCTCGGACGGAGCGGAGCTGTGCAAGGCTCCCATCTCCCACTCACCAGAGCCCCCCAGAGAGGGATGGAGAGGAGTGTAACAGCGTACCGGGAAAACACCAGGTGTCCAGGCACTAGGCCCTCCGGTACCTCCACCAGCGTGTGCCACTAAGGGTGAGCGGGGAGGCTGTCACCGGTCCCGACTGGGACCTTATTACCTTGTCTTCAGACGCCATCACGAAAGTAGTGAGAATGCAGTGAAGTGCAAGCAAAGCGTGATCCTCCGAGCACACTAAGGTTAAAACTGAGGATGTTCCCTGCGGTAGGGGTTTATAAGCGGAGGGGGCGGTGTCTACAAACTTGTAGTACCTAGTGTGACCTCCGGAGGGCAGTGCCCTAAACCCCATTGTCTGGGTCTCCCATTATGATGACCAGAAAAACAGAAATGTAGAAATTTTTGCAAATGTATTGAAAAGCAAAACTGAAATATCACATGGTCATAAGTTTTCAGACCCTTTGCTCAGACACTCATATTTAAGTCACATGCTGTATATTCTGCTCCTTCATTGGAGTCCAGCTGTGTTTAATTAAACTAATAGGACTTGATTTGGAAAGGACTAAACAAGATAAAGAGGGGAAACAAAGCGCAATAGTGCCTTATCCTTTTTTACTATCATGAGCACTTAAGCTGATGTCACTGCTCACCTTTCAAAGTTGTGAGACCCACAACCGGTGTGTGCACATGTTGCAGTAGTTGCTGGATCCATACTCCAATCTCCTTGTCTGTAAAAATTATCCTATATGGACGGTGCTCCTCGATCCGCGCTTACTGCATAAAGATTCCAAAAACTCCAGGCCGCATAAAAATTCTTTATGCGTTTCTGGGCAATTCCATACCCCTTCCTCAGGATCCCAAACATGGAGGATGTGCAAGGAAGAATAGCAGAGGATCCCCAAATCCAGCTGTGAAAAACCTGTTGCATCATTCCCAAGAAAACTCATGGTTGTACTAGCTCTAAAGGAGCAAATACTCAATACTGAACAAAGAGTCTGAAGCCAATACGGAATGCAAGACCCTGCCATTGTTGACCATTTGTTGATTCCCTTTGAAGATTATCAAGGGGTGAGAAAGCTTCCACTCTGTGTGTGTTCTCATGAAGGCCTTCCATGGCTTTCATCCTGTGTCCAGGAAGACTACATTTTCTGCCCCAGATAAGCATAGGTTATATGACCTTTGGCAAATGTCAACTGCTGTTGTCTTAATTCCCTTAGAAATACATATTTTCATCTACACTGTAGAACCTGTTCTCACATTCCCTAATACGTTGCAAAAATAGTAAAAATGGCACTCACCCTGTTCTTGCTTTAAAATAATTTATTTATTGCATATCCTTAAAATAAGCAGGTACATCCTTCTGTACCTGCTTATTTTAAGGATATGCAATAAATAAATTATTTTATTTAGTTATTTTAAAGCATAAAATACACAGCATTGTACAAGGATTACAGCTGTTTCATGCTAGCTTTGCAATTCAGCAGATCTCAATTACACAATTCACAAAAAGGGGCAGGTGCAGCATTATAACCAGTGTGACTTAACTGGTGTTATTCCCCCCCAAATGGTATTCGATTATATAATTAGGTCTTTGTATAGACCCCAGGAAAACTCTGATGGGAGCAAGTGGCTCCGGAAGAAACAAGTGAAAAAGGGGCCAGCAGATCTAAAAATGAAAGTAAATGTCAAGTTCAGTGAAGGAAGCCTGATGATATGGGGTTGTTTCACAGCTAAAAGTATTGGATTCTTGACCAGTATTAATGTGGGTCTCAATGCTGAGATATATGTGAATATCCTACAAGGCGAGTTACTTCATACACTCAGGTATCAAAGGTATGAAAAAGACAATATAGAGTTCCAGCAAGACAACGACCCTAAGCATACGTCGACATTAGTGAAGAAAGGGTTCAATGACAATGAAATAGAGGTGCTTGGCCCCCACAGTCTCCAGACCTCAACCCAATTGAACACTTGTAGGTAGAGTTGAAGAAAAAGCTGTTTACATAATCAAGTGAGTCGACCAATATGCACCAACAATGGGAACGTGAAGTATAGACCTGGGAATCAGATTTTGGGCGAGACATGCTTGAATCTGATAGAGAGCATGTCCAGAAGGATTAAGGTAGTGTTAAAAGCCCAAGGTAGATTTACAAAATATTGAAAACTTAAATTTAGATTTTTAGGCGCAAAATGGTAACAATGCAGTGACATGACAAGAATTTGCATACATAATCCTATGATAAATAGTTGCAACTCATATTTATACATGAATTTGTCAAGATGATTGTCTATAAAATGAAGGAGGTCTCACTCTCAAACTGTAATGGATGGTGAAATATGGAGCCTGAAAGTAAAAGTTTAAAAATATATTACCTTTTTGGTTGTTAGTATATGTTAATCTACTAGATGTCATAGCCATGTAATCATAGCAGGTAATCATGGAGAATCCCATGAGGGAACACAAAAATTACAGTAGCGTGGGAGATGAAGGCGACATGATTTTTTTCTTTTGCATACCGAATCTCAAAATGTTTGAATTCGCATGAAATTGCAAATTTATGGAAATTCGACTCAAACTTGATCTTCCGTGGATCGATCCACTTATCTCTAGTAAAAACAATACTGGAGATAAGGATTCAGATCTACGCCACATGAAAGGCTGCTGACTTGCCTTCTATTCAGCGGCATGCATGACACAGGTAGCGTGAAAATTACAACAGCAAAAACCAGAAGTGTCACAAGTGATTGCCTGGTAAAAACCTCACAACATTAAATCTGTCTGGAAGAGATTCAGTGACAACAGAAAAACTCACAGGGATATGCAGATTTAGGTTGTCATCTAGGATTTTTTTACAGGCAACAGCCCAGGAACATACTGAATGATGTTTTATAATTATGAAACCTGTAGACGACTTCTGTAACTTTTGATTATTGCTGGAAATTCTTATGGGATTAAACGAGACTTATTGGCGTTTGCTTTTAAATAGGATTTTGAATACAACAGAAGCATAACTAAAATAACTGAATTATTACACGTGCTCTTACTTTCACAGCCAATTTTCATTTTTGCACTTCTGCATTTTTTTCTTCTTCACCATTACTGTAATTTTCTTTTGGGAAATGGCTGGTGTAACAATAAAAGAGCAATAGGGTGTTATCCAGCTAACAGGATTAGGGTACGTTCACATCTGCGAAAAAAACTCAGCAATTGCAATCCGATAAAACATTGAATTGCACTCGCCCCGATGTTAAACTATAGTGAAATGCAAATTGCACCCTCATTGCCTACAGGTGATCGAGGGTCTAGATGGTGTCTTCCCACTGAGGAGTGGGGGGGTGGACAAGGAGGACAGTGATGTCAGCGATAGGACTCATCAGACCTGAAGTCACTTTGTCGCAGTTGATGAGCAAGCAGACATTGGCCAATGTGTGTACTAAGAACTTCAGAAATAAAAAATTTGAATTTGTGAGTTTTTTGAAAAAAACGTAAGTTATTAACTTTTTTCTCATATACATATAGCTTATAGCACTTGTACATCATTGGTAGTAGCTGTGTGCTGCAAGAATTTTTTATTAAATTATTTGACCCTGCGTCCTTGCTAGCACCAGTTCACATTAGTCTGCGAGTGCTGTGCAGTTTTTTTCTTGTTAGATAGATAAATAGATAGATAGATAGATAGATAGATAGATAGATAGATAGATAGATAGATAGATTACAGACTAGCAAGATCATCTTACCAGTCTTCCACTGCTTACTTCTGGTGCCACTCATTACGCTTCATGCATATTCACTGCACTGACCAACAACAGCCAATTACAGATGCTCACTCTTTGTAAGAGCGTCTGTGATTGGCTGTTGCAATCAGACTGCATTTCCACAATCTGTTCAGTGTCTGTGCTTGGTTGTCATACACATTAGTGTATGGCAACTAATCTGCAATCATAATATGTAAAATACATAACAAATGGGAAACGCATAGGCATTCACAGTATTTTTCAGTCTCAGCACAGAGAAAGGGGACAGCTGTGAGATGCCACCCTCTGCTAGTTAGTTAAGCCTTGACTGGCAAAAAATATGCGTAGGGCTTTGCTCTATTTTTATTGCCAGCCAAGGTAAAATTAGGCCAGTGGAGGCCATTATTGGTCCCCCCATGCTATAGAATAGCAGCCCACAGCCGCACCAGAATTTGGCGCATCCATTAGAAGAGTCAAATCATGGCACTTTACCTGGCTCTTCCAGTTACCCTGGTGTTGGTGGCAAACTGGGTAATAAGGGGTTAATGCCAGCTTTGTATTGGCACGTGGCACTAAGCCCCAAATTCGTAATGTGAGGCCAATGTTAGACCTGGCCAATAGGAATCTCTATTAAATAGTAAATAATACACAACACACAGAGAAAAATAATTTTATTGAAACTAAAAACACAAACACATATCTTTACTCCATCTTTATTACTCCCACATACTCTCCATGATCCTCTGCAACGTCTTCTCAACGCAGTCACCGAGCACAGAATGACTGAGCCAAGAGCTGTCGCCAGGTAAGCAATGAGTCATTGAGGTCACCCAAGAGCAGCTCAGGCAACCATGGTGCCCGCTAAACATAGTGGTTACCATGGTTACCTGAACTGTGTCTTCAGGTGAGTCAGTGAGGTCACCCGAGGACACAGATCAGGTACCATGACAACTGCTATGCATCTTGTTCTCACCCGGCTGCAACTCTTGGCTCTCTGTGCTCAGAGGCTGTGATGATAGGAGTCTCCTTCTACACTGCGGCTTCCAATGCAACAGAGTTTAGACTGCGACATGGGACCTCGTGTTGGATTATGGTCGGAAAGTATGTGATGGGATTAATTGGACAATGAGGCTTGTCAGTGTTTTATTTCTAATAAAGGAATTTTCTGTGTGTTTATTACCTATTCACTCACTGGATTGGTAATAGGGGGTATCAGAAGACACCTGACATTACCAATCCAGGGCTGAATGACAAGCTGTCAATCATCAGCTGTCATTAACCCCTTTATTACCTAGTTTTCCACCGCCACTAGGGCAACTGCCGCCTAGTTGTGCCTGGCTGGCCAACAAAAATACAGGAAAGTTCCACCGTGTTTATTTCTTGAAATAATTGATAAACAAATAATGTGGGGCTTAGCCGTATTTTTGGTTGCCAGCCAGGTACAACAGGGCAGCTGTGGGCTGGAATCCTCAGCATGGGGAGATTAAGAAAAAATCTTGGTGATTTGCTCCTAGCTTATATTCACATTATACTTCCATCAAAAAGACTTGGTTAGCCCAAAAGGGCTTTTTTAAATATGTTCAAAGAGTACTATGTGTTGTTGTGCAAGTAAGAAATACATGTTCATTTCTGCTGAAAGTTGTTCTTTTCCATCGGTTCCTTAATTGAGATAGCAAATATGTTATTTATGGGATAAACTGTATTAAATGTAATTTGTTGTATATTAGCTGGACCATAACAAAGATAAAAGCTTGTATTTCCCATATTATTAAAAGGGGCAAGTGAATAGGAAGGATCCGGCCTTGGGATCGCCACAATTAGGAGGAAGGATCAACAAAGAGAATGTTAGATCTTCCAAGAATGTGTATTTCTATGAAATCTCGACGCGTTTCGTGTACAACAGTACACTTCCTCAGGAGAACAGAATTACAGTGCTATTACATGTTGCACAATTTAAATACAGACCGCAGCCGGAAATGAGGAAGGAGATACATCATCTAAATAAACATCACACTAATCAATAACAACAAATAGAAAGAATAAAAAGGCAGTAATCTATGTAAAAACACAAATTCATATACATCTTAGGACATTAAAATATAAAATAATGAATTCATACAACCATGTACAGAGTATGTCATCTCGATCCCACCTGGATCTATGGCGTCTCCTCTAAACTCATAACATTGATTCTCAGATCCGGTGCAGTTCATCTCCTTGTCAGTCTTACATTCTTCCAGAGTACCGGTGCAGTAGGAGGATGGACATCTTACACCATTGGGAGTTGGGTCTTCTGCAGGAAGTTTATATTCATCTGTGTTGCATAGTTTCCCAGTACAGCAACTTGCATAAAATCGAAATCTAAACTGTTCCTGAGTTACGGAGCCTTTGGCCTCACATAAAGTGTCGTTGGCGCAACCTTTCATTATTGAGTTGTACACATTTCCATGGATATAAGTGAATTGGGAGGTGGTCATACATCGATCTCCAAGGCATTCAATCTTAGACGTCTCACAATTTGTAGAGTTAAGGGATAAGCAGGAATGACATTCATAGGAAAAGGCTCTCCCCGAGCCCCCGCCATCTCCTGCCGTCTTCCTCCAAGCTTCCGGTGGCTGCCGCAGGCTCCTTGTATGAATTCTGACGCCTGCAATTATAATTTTGACTGCGCCGTCGGGGTTACAGAAGTAAAGGAGACCTACGTGAGATGTTATACATCACATCATAAACAAGGCAACTCCAACTGAATGAAAAATTAAGCGAATGAATGAGTCATCAGACATCTCTAATTCTAATGATCTTGAACGCTTCAATAAATACTCAACAAGCGATGTGTTTCTTTATTACGAGGGTTGAATGAAAAGTAACGCCTCCACCTTTGTAACTTGGGTTTGGATGAGAATATTTGAATAAATCAAGCGCAGAAATAAAAAAAAAAAAAAAAAAAAAAAAAAAAAAAAAAAAAATATATAAAATAATGAACCTTCGGAGTACAGACATAACTTTGTGAAATACCAAGGCTCCAATAACTATAAGAATCATTTACGAGGTTTACTAGTGTAAAAATTGTCTTTAATATCATAAAAGCCAGCCATCTGCATTAAAAATATTTTTATAAAAATCATTAGGCACATAATGTCTTAAATACATATAAATTATATGCAGTGCTACCAGTGTCCTCGATCCAAGTTAGCGCGTCAGGAAAAACATATCACTGTGTGTCCACTCTGTATTAGCCGTAGAGCCACTGAGGTGACGGAGTCCCGGGACCATTGTAAGCCAATCGGGAATGAGTGTGGTACGAGCGCTGGACAGGTAACTAGAAGACGCAGGTGACTGGAGGGGACTGTCTATCAGTTTATCAGTGAATACCAGGGGACAAAAAACTCCCAATCCGGTAAATAATTTGTGAGCAGTCTCAAAAATACTGCTGTTACCATGTAATCACTAGCCTCTGCAATGTAATTGGATATTCACTAGTGAAAAGTGGTGTTCACTGCCGCGACTCTCCCACTAAGATTTCTATTAGCTGGTCAGTGAAACAAGGAGAGGCTACCGTCCCCATTCGTTCAGGGGATTGTAGGAAGCCATCTCCTGCATCAAAGGACAAAAAAAATAGATTGACACATAACTGGTCTCAGTTGTCCAAGGTAGTTCTCAGTGGAGCAATATTACCAACGCCTCGGAACCGGCACATCACCATATTAAAAGAAGGGGGTTAGATTATTTAAAGAGATCAGAGATTTAATTTAGACCACCAGGCTGCAAGGTGTGCAACCTATGTATCCAAAAAATCTCCTTTCTCGTGAGTGATACATCCCTACTAGGGGTACCCACCGGCACATGGTCAATGGGCATTACAGTTACACACATATTCTTAAACAGTGTCTGGATAGACCATGTTCAGGTAGGAGATGTCTGGGCTTGACCCCTTGTAGGGTGCTCAGAGGTAAAAAAGTAATCAATTTATATTTTGTGTAACCTCGGCACACCAATAATTAGTAGACAACGAAGATTTGTAAAAAAGGGGATGTGTTTATTGGACATTCACCAGCAAAAATCTGACGTTTCGGCCCAATGGCCTTTTTCAAGGATTATCTACATGACATGAACATATAAGTAAATCAATAAGTACAAAAAGCATCACATGGTTATGTCACAATACTTTACATCATGGAACATGATTTTTATAGTATATTTAGACCAAATAAAATGAACCTGTATATAATAGGTATAGCAAAAGGAAAAAATTTATAATACATCCAGTATTGTAATACAATTGTAATTTTCATCAGCACTGTTGAAAGAAAAAAGACAATTTTCCATATATAAATATATTACCTAGGTGCTGGGTGTCAGGTGTCTGTGCCTATAGGCTTGGTGGCAATACTCAAAGCGTCGCGTTGTGCGGGAGTAATGGGTCTGGGTCATGTGGTATATAGTGAGAAAAAAATGAAAGTTAGTTCTACTCAAGCCTAGGAGCTTATATATATATATATATATATATATATATATATATATATATATATATATATATATATATATATATATATACACACCCGACACCCAGCACCTAGGTAATATATTTATATATGGAAAATTGTCTTTTTTCTTTCAACAGTGCTGATGAAAATTACAATTGTATTACAATACTGGATGTATTATAATTTTTTCCTTTTGCTATACCTATTATATACAGGTTCATTTTATTTGGTCTAAATATACTATAAAAATCATGTTCCATGATGTAAAGTATTGTGACATAACCATGTGATGCTTTTTGTACTTATTGATTTACTTATATGTTCATGTCATGTAGATAATCCTTGAAAAAGGCCATTGGGCCGAAACTTCGGATTTTTGCTGGTGAATATCCAATAAACACATCCCATTTTTTACAAATCTTCGTTGTCTACTAATTATTGGTGTGGATAGACCATGTAACATGTAGCCTTACTTGATGTTAAATCTATGTGAATTGATACGGTTATGTAGTTCTTGTGTGGTTTTGCTCACATATTGCAATCCACACTCACACTGAATTAGGTATATGACGTATGTCTTCCTAAATGTTAAGTGTTATTTAATGTTATAAATAGTATTATTATGAGTGGATTTGAAAGTATTGGTCTTATGTGCAATAATGTTGCAGCATAAACATCTTTTGCAATTACATCTAAAGGAGCCAGCCTCTTCTGTAGGATTTAACTGTGTATGGCAGGGGTCCCCAACCTTTTTTGCACCGGGGACCGGCTTCATGCAAGACTATCCTTCCGGGGCCCGGCGGGGCGGGGCTTTAAACTTATGGGGCGGGGCTATGGAGAAGGGGTGGAGTTTACTGCCCTGCTTCCTCAAAAGATGCGCTACATCTTATTTTCATATACGGTATTATAATGCAGCGTCACAGCCCTCCACATTATATAATGCAGCCTCACAGCTCTTCATATAGTACAATGCAGCGTCACATCCCTCCATAAAGTATAATGCAACCTCATATCCTTCCATATAATATAATGCAGCGTCGCATCCCTCCATATAGCATAAATTCTCCCCCACACACACATTGTCCCCGTATAATCCCCACACACACACACACATTGCCCCCTGTATAACCCCCGCACACAGACATTGCCCCTTGTATAACCCCTCCCCACACACACACTGCCACTTGTATAACCCCTGCACACACACATTGCCCCCATATAACCCCCGCACACACACATTGCCCCCGTATAACCCCCGCACACACACATTGCCCCCGTATAACCCCCGCACACACATATTGCCCCCGTATAACCCACACACACACATTGCCCCCGTATAACCCCACACACACAATTGCCCCCGTATAACCCCACACACACACATTGCCCCCGTATAACCCCCCCCACACACACACACACACTGCCCCCGTATAACCCCACACACACACACACACATTGCCCCCATATAACCCCACACACACACACACACATTGCCCCCGTATAACCCCACACACACAAACATTGCCCCCGTATAACCCCACACACACACTGTCCTTTGTATATACCCCTCACACACACATTGCCCCTTGTATATACCCCTCACGCACACATTGCGCCTTGTATATACCCCTCACACACACATTGCCCCTTGTATATACCCCTCACACACACATTGCCCCTTGTATATACCCCTCACACACACATTGCCCCTTGTATATACCCCTCACACACACACATTGCCCCTTGTATATACCCCTCACACACACACATTGCCCCTTGTATATACCCCTCACACACATTGCCCCTTGTATATACCCCTCACACACACATTGCCCCTTGTATATACCCCTCACACACACATTGCCCCTTGTATATACCCCTCATACACACATTGCCCCTTGTATATACCCCTCACACACACATTGCCCCTTGTATATACCCCACACACACACACACACACACACACACATGCTGCCCCCAGTACAGTCCACCCCACACACACAGGCATTGTTTCAGGGACAGACACTCACACACAGATGCTCACCGCTCCTGCCGGCTTCTCTCATACAGCAGCAGCTGAGGCAGAGACGTGGCTGAAGTTTTTTCATATCTCGCGCTATTTCCAAGCGCATCACGTGAAGCACACAGATATGAAAAAACTCCGGCCATGTCTCTGCCTCAGCTGCTGCTGTATGAGAGAAGCCGTCGGCCAATAACAGTGCAGCAGAGCATGGCTGCTGCACTGATTGGCCGACAGCTCCGCTCATACATATGCACGCAGCTGAGGCAGAGGCTGCGGTTCAGAGCGGCATACAGGAGGTGAGGGTGCAGTGGGCAGTGGCATACAGGAGATGAGGGTGCGGTGGGCGGGGACACACAGGGGGCGGGGAAGCCGGCAGCTCGCCGCGGACCGGTAGGAAGACCCCGACGGCCCGGTCCCGGTCCGCGGCCCGGTGGTTGGGGACCCCTGGTGTATGGAATAATATTTAATATTATTAAAGGCAAACTTCTGGTGCAGCCAAGCATTTTGTGCTTTGATGCACCAGGGCGATCTGGATTGTTTTAACTTTTTTGGCATAGAAAAAGTTAATAGTTAAGTTTAAAAGTTAAAAGTCTTAAAAGAGGTGGTGATTGAAGAAAGCTTTTACTGAACAAGGAAGCACTATGGAGCCTTAAAGCAAATACAAGACAACCATTGGGCATGAATTACTGCAGTACCCTCATAAACATCTATGCAAATATATATTAATAAATGTACATTTCTTTGTATATACCTCTTTGTAAATATTATTTTGTATTAAATTGTATAATATTCTCTTATGCAAAATGTCATCAATATGGGAGTCGCTTATGGTTTTAAAAGGAAGTGTTTTTCTAAAATTAGTATGATTAGTATGTTACGAATAAGACTGCGGAGCAGTTAAAACACATCAACATGGGGAGTGGCCTGCATGCTGAACAAGCTGGTCACTCAGTGCTGAGCTCCTGCGGGGATTAGGCTCAGAAGTGGCTGTACAGCAGCGACTTGTACCAGGTCACCCTGGTACAGTAACCCGGTGAGCATCTGATGGCTACTAGAAAGTCCCATAGAAGGGCCCTCTGGCTAAACTCACTGACATCTTTACTAATGAGGCTGCTCCCAGGGCTGTAGGAAACATGGCACCGGCTTCTTCTCTCTCCTCACATAGAGGCTCTACAGCTGCATCAGCTTCTGGAAACACTGAAGAGCTGGATATACCCCTGACTAAGAAGACTATGGAGGCTCTCCTTGGATCATTAAGGTCAGCATTACAGGATGATCTCAAATCCATGTTAGTGGAATTAAGAGGAGACATTGACACTATAGGGGAGCCCACCTCTCATATTGAACAAAAGATGGCGGAATTTGCAAAGTCTCATAATGACTTAATTGATGCCAATGTAGCCTTGGAGGAACAGGTCTCTTTTATAGAGAGATAAATTCGGAGACCTGGAGGATCATTACCGCAGGAACAATATGATGATCTATGGAATTCCTGAGTTGGTGTTAGATAGGGACTTGGCCGCCATGTTTGGAACATTTATATCTGCCGTTCTGCTGGGTACTGACCCGAGAGACTTCCGGGTAGACAGTATTCTCAGGATCCCTAAAGCTAAATATGTTTCCCCTGACATCCCCAGAAACACTCTGGCTAGAATTCATTATTTTACCACGAAGGATGTTTTACTTTGTGCTCTGAGGAAGCTCCCCTCTACCCCAGATCCCTTCTCCCACTTGGAAATTTACCAGACTTTTTTAAGAAGAAAATGGCCAAGAGGAGAGCATTTGCCCCAGACACCAAAATTCTAAGGGAAAACAACATCAAATATAGATGGGGTCTCCCAATAAAATTAATCTTCTACTATTCCGGCAATCTCCACATCTGCCATGTGCCGGATCAGCTCAAGAAACTGCTACATAGATGGCACCTAACCTCCTACTCAAGCTCTCCTCCACCGTCCTCTCCAAACCGGGTTGCCACAAACAGGATCCAAAAAAACTGGACCCAGAGTGGTAAATGAAATGAACTGTGTCACCCTCCTCATTCTTTTATGACATCCCTGCCAGCTCCAACCACATTCAGTGGGAATGCCTTTCATCCAATTTCCACTGGCTAGGACTGGGAACATTCCCCACCCCCCTGTTAGCAAGGGATGGCTCTTGCTGTTTGACCAAGTGACTCTTCTTTTGGACTATTTCTGCTTTTGCTGTTTGTTTTTTTTCCCCTCCCCTATTCTCTCCCCTCCCTCCTCCCAGTTGTTTCTTCTTGAGGGTCAGAGATTCACGTATGCAGTATTTTAATTTCTGAATGGCATTACAGTTTTTATCTTTTAATACCAATGGTCTTAATTCTCAGTGGAATAGGTCTGCCCTCTGCAAGGAACTGCTATGCTCACAATGTGACATTGTTTGCAAACAGGGGACTCGTTTGAAAAGAGAAGACCGTGCCCATCTGTGCCATAGGAGATTTCCTAATTTCATTTTCTCACACGCTCATAATAAGAAAGATGTAGCGCGTGTTAGGCTGGGTTTGCACCATGGTGTTGTTCCTGTCCGTGGGGATCCTGTTTTTGCAGGACCACACGGACAGGACCGGATTATTAGCTCCAGATGCCATTTCTGTGTCTGAATCCAGGATTTTGAGGGATCCGGACATAGAAAGAGCCGAGCCTGCAAAGCACAGGTAAGTGGTGTCAGGGCTGTTACTTTTGCTTTTTCACATTGTGAAAGTGAAATTAAAGAAAGCAATGGTTAAAAAAAAAAAAAAAATCACTTCTCCGCTGACTGTCCCACGATGTGAGGCATCCATGTCCAATGGCTGCAGGACCCTAATCAGCTGACCGGGCGGGGCAGCAATCGATTAGCTGATGCGTCATATGACAGGCTCAGCTGATCGGTTTAAATCGCCCGCCAAAACCGATCGGCGGACGGGCGATTTAAAACCGCTCAGTTGATGCTGTCATGTGACGCATCAGCTGATCGGGTTGCCGCCTCACCTGGTCAGCTGATTAAGGTCCTGCAGCCATTGGATGTGGACGCCTCACATCGTGGGACACTTGGCAGAAAGGTGAGCATTTTTTTATTTTTTAACCATTGCTTTAATTTCACTTTAGCAGTGTACAGTGTTGGCCAAAAGTATTGACACCCCTGCAATTCTGTCAGATAATACTCAGTTTCTTCCTGAAAATGATTGCAACCACAAATTCTTTGGTATTATTATCTTCATTTAATTTGTCTTCAATGAAAAAAACACAAAAAGAATTGTCCTAAAGCCAAATTGGATATAGTTCCACACCAAACATAAAAAAGGGGGTGGACAAAAGTATTGGCACTGTTAGAAAAACCATGTGATGCTTCTCTAATTTGTGTAATTAACAGCACCTGTAACTTACCTGTGGCACCTAACAGGTGTTGGCAATAACTAAATCTCACTTGCAGCCAGTTGACATGGATTAAAGTTGACTCAACCTCTGTCCTATGTCCTTGTGTGTACCACATTGAGCATGGACAAAAGAAAGAAGACCAAAGAACTGTCTGAGAACATGAGAAACCAAATTGTGAGGAAGCATGAGCAATCTCAAGGCTACAAGTCCATCTCCAAAGACCTGAATGTTCCTGTGTCTACCGTGCGCAGTGTCATCAAGAAGTTTAAAGCCCATGGCACTGTGGCTAATCTCCCTAGATGTGGACGGAAAAGAAAAATTGACAAGAGATTTCAACGCAAGATTGAGCGGATGGTGGATAAAGAACCTTGACTAACATCCAAACAAGTTCAAGCTGCCCTGCAGTCCGAGGGTACAACAGTGTCAACCCGTACTATCCTTCGGCGTCTGAATGAAAAGACACTGTATGGTAGGAGACCCAAGAAGACCCCATTTCTTACCCCGAGACATAAAAAAGCCAGGCTGGAGTTTGCCAAAACTTACCTGAGAAAGCCTAAAATGTTTTGGAAGAATGTTCTCTCTTTTTGGGCAAAGGCATCAACATAGAGTTTACAGGAGAAAAAAAAGAGGCACTCAAAGAAAAGAACACGGTCCCTACAGTCAAACATGGTGGAGGTTCCCTAATGTTTTGGGGTTGCTTTGCTGCCTCTGGCACTGGACTGCTTGACCGTGTGCATGGCATTATGAAGTCTGAAGACTACCAACAAATTTTGCAGCATAATGTAGGGCCCAGTGTGAGAAAGCTGGGTCTCCCTCAGAGGTCATGGATCTTCCAGCAGGACAATGACCCAAAACACACTTCAAAAAGCACTAGAAAATGGTTTGAGAGAAAGCACTGGAGACTTCTAAGGTGGCCAGCAATG
>JARQOC010000001.1:586842764-586877403 GCA_033576535.1 Allobates femoralis | reverse complement strand
ATCCCAAACATTTCTAACCTTGAGAGCCACATTCAGCTCTGAAAGTGACACCAAGAACCTCCTATTACCGGTTTAAAAAAAAGCCAAAACGTTTCCATAGAAATCACACCGAGGCAGTTTACCAAGATCCAGAGTTTCCCACCTTAACCTCATCCAACTCTGCTCTTCTATGTGGAGCTACTCACAACAGTCACCATCTGGAGACCTGCTCTTCATAGATGTTTGCTAGACCTGATACCAATGCACTAAGCTAGAAGATAGCCACAAGCCACACATCATGGGCCCTCCAGCCTCATGTGGCTCCTGAGCTACAAGTTGGGGATCCCTGAGATAGCGGTTGGTTACTTAGATCTCTTCATTGGGATTTTATTGTGGGGTGACAGGGGGCATTTATTTAAACAAACCTTGCATTTTTATTAGAGGTTGCAATTAACGAATTTATATAACATATTGTGCCTTGATCACTTTCTCATTACCATGTTGGTATTAATAGTTATGACAAATGGGAATAGGTGGACTAGCCCTGCTTATTTCAACAATGAAAACATATTTTTGTCATTTGGTAAGAAAAGAGGTAGAGGAATTTAGGAAGAAGGAATGCTTTTACGGTAATATATATGGCAGGATCGGATGACTTTCCATCTCACGGCACAATTATTGGAAGCCAAGTTTTAACATATTACCTTAAAATCTCTTTAAAAGTGTTGGCCAGGTAAGAGAAAGCACCGCGGTGTAAGAATGCAATTGATCTCCTCCAAATTAAGGCTAGAGCTAGAATGAAAGTACATAATCACCTTCTGCGAACCAAGACACATGTATGAGAAACATACATAACAGAAAATTCCTATTCTTATTAACAGAACTGATCCTTATTCAAGTGGGAGCAATAAAATAATAAGCATTCACATTCGCAGAAATACAGATATCTACCACTGCCAATATTATGGCTTCAGAGGAGCAGATACAAACTGACGTAAAGCAGCACATTGTAACTCTGTGAGTCCCACCTGCTTTATTAGGGACTTTTCCAGAACCAAGCACATATTGTTCAGCTGAAACCTGGGATTTTATATAAAGGAACCACAAACATCATAATTTGTTAACTAAGAGCTGACACTCTACAGGAGAGAGGACCCTGCCCATAAGAGCTGACAATCTACAGGAGAGAGGACCATGCCTATAGAGCTTGATAATCTACAGTAAGAGTACTACTATAATAAAAGAGCTATACAAATACAGGAAAGAGTATTCTCTTCATAAGAGCTGACACTCTACAGTAAGGGGACCCTGCCCATAAGAGTCACACTTCTACAGTATAGAGGACCCTGCATGTAAGAGCTGACATCTACAGGAAGAGGATCCTACCCTTTAGAGCTTAACATCTACAGTAAAGAGTATCAAACTGATAAAGAGCTAACAATATACAGGAGAGAGTACTTCTGTTAAATAAGAGCTGACACTCTACAGCAGAGAAGACTGTCCATAAGTGCTCACATTCTACAGTAAAGAGGTCCTGCACATAAGATCTGACACTTTACACTAAAGAGGACCTGACCATAAAAGTGACCTGACCACTTTTACACATAAGAGGACCTGACCATAAAAGCTGACAATCCACAGGAGAGAGGACCTTGACCATAAGAGCTGACACTTTACAGTAAAGAGGACCCTGACCATAAGAGCTGACACTCTACAGGAGAGAAGATTAAGCCCATAAGAACTTACCATTTACAGGAAAGTGTATCCTACTGATAAAAAGTGCTAGCAATGTACAGGAGAGAGTATCCTATTCATAAGAGCTGACACTCTACAGTAGAGAGGACCTTGCCCATAAGAGTTGACACTCTACAGGAGACAGGTTCCTGCCCATAAGAGCTGACACTCCACATCAGAGAGGATCCTGCCTATAAGAGCTGAGTCTACAGTAGAGTGGACCTTGCCCCATAAGAGTTGACACTCTTCAGGAGACAGAGTCCTGCCCATAAGAGCGGACACTCTAAAGTAGAGAGGACCTCGCCCCATAAGAGTTGACACTCTTCAGGAACAGGTTCCTGCCCATAAGAGCAGACACTCCACATCAGAGAGGACTCTCTGCGCCACTCCCATAAGAGTTGACACTCTTAGTCCAGGAGTAATGCAGAAATTTCTGCCCATAAGCATGAAATCTACAGAGAGTATATAGAACAATAGAGACTTGTGTAAGTTGAAGTGACAGCAATCTTTGTACATCACTGTGACATATGTTTACATCATATAAGCCAACAGGGCATAAACAAATACTTTGTATGATGATCGATGATAGGCCCTTTGGATACCTTTCTTCTGGTTCACTCAAGATGTGCCAGTCTGACAATCGACACTCCTATATAATAGAATTGCTGTATATGCATTTCTATAATGTGTGTTCATTAAATGTCAATTTATCATATGTATTGAATTCCACATTATACTTTTTTAAGAATATTCATTGAAAACCAGCCTAGGCGATTTACACAATGATCAAGCAGAGTCGATTACAGGCAAACGTTTCAGCCAAAAAATATCTCTAAGTTTCATAATGATGGCTTGCTGAGATTGAGCTGAAACTTGGCTCTTGCCGGGGGTTTGCACCAGATCTATGACCTCATTCTCGGGTGATTGTGACTGGTTCCTGGTTGAAGTTTGGCTTTAAATGACAATTAGACGTGAGAACTGCCTTTTCTATAAATTAGGTAAAGAAAGAGAATTAATTTTAACTTGACTTTCCTTTGCCTTTCAGTATGAAAAATCTATATTGAGGAAGACAATTTCTTCTTTGTCAAAGAGCAAATAGTTAAGTCGGACATGAAAAGAAAAGTTATAAAAGTGGATTGTGTGCAGTTTTCTCAGCAGAACCATGAGTCTAGAAATGAGGATTGTCCAGATAAGTTTATTGTGTCAGTACATAGCCCCACTCCTGTGGTTGTGCATCTCAAATCAAACCAAGCAAAAAGCATTCTATTGTATTTGCTTTACTTACTTTTCATTCATTGGAGGTGAAAATATAATATGAGTCTTTGGGTACTTAGTGGAGATGAAGTCCAAGCAACCAAAAGTAAGAGAAACAGGGCCATCTTGGGATAGTTAATGGAAGAGAAATGTAAGATTTCTTAATTAAAACGATGAATTTGATGTATAATTTAACCCATTCCTCTACTATATACCCAAAAACTGCTGCCAAAAAATGTTTAAAAAGCTGATCCCTAAGCACATATTATTTCATGCACCAAATACATCTATTTTTGTAGACAATTAATTGAGCCTTCAACTCTTGGAAAGCACCAGCGAAAATCCTCCTTTTTCTTTTAAAATGTAAATCCCAATACTGCACTGGTTGGCTCTTTTAAAAACGGCATTTTATGGCTGTGGGGACATGGCCAGTGTCTGCCAGCGCTGTATGTGTATTTCCACAGCTTCTAAGAGCAGGCTGATAGGAAGCAGCACAATGTTTTCACTGATCCTGACAGTCTGACAATGCTTAGTAACTGTGTTGTAGGCTGAACTAATCTGACACATTGTTTCCTCACCAGCTGCAGTCAGCAGTGTGGATGTTCTGTAGGCCACGCCTCCTTTTTCTAATTTGGTTATATGCCCCGTATTCACTGAAGATGGATCTGACTGATAATAAACATATGTCTGCTTCACACAGTGCAGTGTGAACACCTTGTGGAAGGTTTAAGAATGGTTTTCAACCAGAATTTTCTAATGAGGTACAGTATATTTGAAAGTTTATTATAATTACAGTATATACTCGTGTATAAGCCGACCGTGTATAAGCCGACCCCCCTACTTTTGCCCCCAAAACCTGGGAAAACCTATTGACTCGTGTATAAGTCGAGGGTGGACCCCAGCACAGGTGTACAGCCACCAGCAGTGTGGTATACAGGCCCCCAATGGTAGTATACAGCAGCCTCCCCAGTGGCATATACAGGCTCCAGTAGTATATACAGCAACCCCAGTGGTATACAGCATCCTCCCCAGTGGTATATACAGACCCCACCAGTATATACAGCAGCCCCAGTGGTATATACAGCAGCCTCAGTGGTATATAAAGCAGCCCCAGTGGTATATACAGCAGCCCCAGTGGTATATACAGCAGCCCCAGTGGTATACAGGCCTCAGCAGTATATACAGCAGCCCCCAGGGGTTATACAGCAGCCCCCAGGGGTTATACAGCACCCCCCAGGGGTTATACAGCGGCGCCCAGGGGTTATACAGTGGCCCCCAGGGGGTACCCAGCGGCCCCCTGGGGGTACCCAGCAGCCCTCAGGGGTACCCAGCAGCCCCCTTGGGGTACCAACAGCCCCCTGGGGGTACCAACAGCCCCCAGGGGGTACCCAGCAGCCCCCTGGGGGTACCAACAGCCCCTGGGGGTACCAACAGCCCCCTGGGGGTGCCCAGCAGCCCCCAGGGGGTACCCAGCAGCCCCAAAATGCTGGCACTCGCCCCCCTTGTAAGGCCCCCCCCCCGCGGCTTCTCTTACCATCCCGGTGTTCTGATCAGCTCCGCTCCTCGGTGCTGCTTCTTCATCCTCCCGTCCTCGCTGAATCCGGTTTCTCCGGCCGTCGCGCGATGACGTCATATCGCTGCGACGGCCGGAGATCCCGGATGCAGGGAGGATGGGAGGATGAAAAAGCAGCACCGAGGAGCGGCGCCGATCAGAACACCGGGATGGTAATATATAAGCAGCGGGGGGGGGCCTTACAAGGGGGGACAGTGCCAGCTTTTGGGGGGCATATATGAACTGCTTCCCCCTGCCGCTGATTGACAGGGGGAAGCAGTGCATATATAATGAGCGGCCCCACGTGACGGGGCCGCTCATACAGCAGCCTCCCCCCGCCTCCTCCAGCCTCCACAGCCCCCACCATTGCATTTACCGTATTGACCCGTGTATAAGCCGAGGGGAGACTTTTCAGCCCAAATTTTGGGCTGAAAAACTCGGCTTATACACGAGTATATACGGTACTTGCTCTTTATTATTATTATATAAAAATTTAAACAGTGGTTACGCTTTAATGATTTTGCTTAAACTAGATGAGGCTTTCGTTTGTGTTGCTTCTTTGCTCCGTTTTCTTAGTGCTGCACTTTTGCTTTTTCAAAACAAGAATGCAGTACTACTCCATAGAAAAGAAAAAACAGAGAGACAAACACACAGACATACAGACAGAGATACACACACACTTTATTATCCTCCCCGGCGATCCCACGGCGAGCCCCAGTGATGTGTTCCTTCCAGGCACTAGCAGGACCTGCAGGAAGTCAAAAGTACCTGGCTATGTTACTCTCTGGCTGAGTCATATGGACAGGTCCTGTTAGTACTATACCCGCAGGTTTTGCTGATGCCCGGGAGGAACACAACACCGGGGCTCACTGTGGGATCACCGGGGAGGGTATGTAATTGAAGCATTTGTGATGTGGACAGCGCAGTAAAAAAGCATCACAAACGGACTGTGTGAATACCAATCCATTTATGATGCTTTTCTTTTCAGTAGAATGGAGTGAATGGAGAAAATGCAGCAGAAAAATAGAGCAATAATTGACGCTCATTATTTTCTGGATGCTCTTTCTGCACCACTAACACAGCAGTCACAAACACTGACGTCTGCATAGATAATTGAAAATCTCATTCACTTTGCTGTCAAATGCAGTGACCGATCCATTTTTGGGGCAGTTTTCAAAAAAAAAAAATGCAGCACAAAAACGGATCAAAAAAAACCAGTGTGCACTTAGCTTTATGAATAGTGATGGGCGAATCTGACAATGTTCGGGCAAGAGAAGTACTCACTTTATGGCTGTGCTTCGGGTGCATCATGCTGGGGTCATCTGAGTTCATGCTAATCCATGAACTCAGATAACCTTTCACAGGGCACTTGACCATCAGTCTGTGACTCTCTCTGCAAGCAGATATATTTGTCTGCCTGCAGAGTGATGTAGAAGATCTGAAGATAAGAAGACACCCTGTGGATTACTGCAAGGGGAGTGTTTGGTAATAAGGATGGAGTTCTTAAATGTGTTGTGTTTTATTTCTAATTAAAAAAAATCTCTGTTGTGTTTTCTTTAATGTTTACTAGAAATTCATAGTGGCTGGGTCTAATATTGGCCTGACACCATGAATTTCAGACTTAGTACCAGCTGACAATAGAAAGCTGGTATTAATCCCTTATTAACCTGCATGCCACCTCCACCAGAGCCGCTGAAAGAGCGGGGTAAAGCTCCTGGAAATGGTGCTACGTGAATGCACCATTTTCAAGGGCAACTGCAAGCAGTGGTTTTCAGCGTGGGGTGCACAGAACGTTTGGGACTTACTATGCTGAGAATCCCAGCCCCCATCTGCCTGGTTTTACTTTGACTGGCGATCAAAATATGGCGTGAGCCCACACATTTTTTTTTTATTATTTACTTAAATAATTATATAAAAAAATATGGACTTCCCTGTATTCTGATTGCCAGCCAAGATAAAGCCAGGCAGCTGGGGGTGGAAGCCTGTAGCTATTTGCTTTATACTGCACTAAGAACCAAAAACACAGCAGAGCCCTACCTGATTTTCTAAAATTATTTATTTTTACACTACAAAATGTGTGAGGGGCCCAACAGCCAATCACAGACACTGTCACAGATAATGGGAGTCTGTGATTGGCTGCTGGAGTAACCTTAATCCAGACCATACATTCTAGCATCCAGAATTCATGGGCTGATTTCACATTGCTCCAATAACCAATCACAGATGCCCATTCAGTGTGACAGCGTCTGTGATTGGCTGTTCCAAATTCTGCATTGAATATTCCATAAATTAATGAGCGGCCCCGTAAGTACAAGCAGCAGTATAGCGGGACGACAGGTCTGGGTAAGTATACTGATAATGTTTAATAACGATTTTCTTTATTTTACACCCCTCCGTCCCTGAACCCGAACCCAAACTGTAACACGGATTTCCCAGGGAAGTCTGTGTTCTAGGTGTTCAGTATGGACTACTGACTTTACAGTTCGGGTTTGCCCATCACTACTTATGAACCCTTCAACAAAGTAGTTTTGCCATACAAAAGGAAGAAAGCTTTTATTTTTTAGCTTAGCCACATGACTTATTATCATGACCTTTCTCTGCATTTATGAGAAGCAAGACTTTAGGATATTCAGCCAAACTAAAGCTTCCGCTAAAAGGAAAAGCCTTAAATCTCCAAACCACTGTCTACAGATAAAGGTCTTCTCTTTTTGTAGAAGGTTAAGATTTGGCTAAATAACCTAAAGTCCCCCCCAACACACACACACACACACACACAATAGGTAACTGTTTAGCAAGGTATGGTTTGGTTGATTGTTTGGCCAACAGCTATATCTCCCAACTCCCGACAGCAATCCCTTGGCTTTACCAAGCACTCCTGTATTCTAAGTGAGAGATACTCCAGTGAATTTTCTCCCTGAGAACAAATGAATTGGCAATCTGAAATTGGACATGCAGGATCCTTATCTGCTCCAAAATCATCAGTCTGGGGAGAGTCATAAAGCATCAATAGGCTAGGGTAACAGTTAGCCCAGCACTTACATTACCTAGATCCAGTAACTGCAGAGGAAGATGTGCAGGAACGCACACCGTTAATGTGGCGCCCCACTGGTCGGTGCACCACAAAGGGGTACTGCACCCGGACCAGTGTGTGTGATATCCCAGTGGCCTTTGGACGGGGAGGTTCGCATGTGGCTTTCACTACGCATTCACACTCCTAGAATCAGGGGACTAAAGGGGTAAATCCTCTACTAGGAGACCCAGTCCCAGTGGGAGGAGTCTTAGGTGGGTAGTGGGAAAGAAAGCTGAGTCAGAATGCAGTTAGCAGGAGAAGGAGAGGGACCCTGCGAGTGACGTAGAGGGAGGGCACTTAGAAAGAGAGGTGACCCAGACGAGAAGGGGAGCCCGAGGGTGTTGGTAACACCCGGCTTCAGACCATCTTAATACCCGGTCTGGAGGGATCCCAGTCCGAATAGCGGAGAACTGGCTCCGGGAGCGGTGCAGGAGAGCCGCCAACACCGGAGGGTCATGGACCTTCAGATAGCTGCAACCCAGGCCAATGCACATTCCCACCAGGATCTCTGTCCAGAGTTTTAGCCCCTTCCAAGGGTATCTATCCCCTTAGAAAGGGAAGGGTAACCTCTAACAGACCCGTGGGCCTGGTGCAGAACAAGTGGATCACTGCAGGGCCGCGCTAAGGAAGTAGGAGCAGCACAGATAAAGTGAGGATAGAAGGCAAAGCCAAAAGAAACATCATTGGAAGCCACGGAAAGACTCCCGTCCACTGGTAACTACCCAGGCCAGCTACCCGAGACTGTAAACCTGTTTAGAGCCTGACGGTTATCAGTAAACCAGTACAGAGACTCAGCAACGTGTGGTGTGTTATTCTTTCTTACTGTGAGAGATCACTCAGCCCAACACCTGCAGAGCTGCCACCCTGTGCCCGCAACCACAATAAGTATTACAACACTGCCCTGGGGATTCCTCTCCACCTATGGAGAGCTTCACTATCAAGCTGCCCATCCATCATGCCTGGAGGTCTGTAGCAGCACTGGTGCATTTACCAGATGCTGCAGGTGGCGTCACAAACATTACACCTATTTTATTTTCTAAATTTTCAGCGACCACCAGGGCCACGGACCAGGCACCGGCCACCAGTGACAGCAACCGTAACTAATGCCTGGGATCCGAGTGTCCCAGCCTTGGGATGGATCATTAACGTTGGGGGCTGCATGTGAATGCTGCTCCATAGTAACTCGCTGTTTACCATGAATGCAGCCACACAGAGAGCCCCAGGGTCTGCGCTTTTGCTGGGTGCACAGGAAAACGTTGTCAGCAATGTTTTCCTGTGTACTCTGCAAAAGCGCAGTTCCTGGGGCTTCCTGTGTGGCTGCATCCATGGTAAACAGTGGGTTACTATTGAGCAGCATTCACAGGTAGCGCCCGATGTTAACGGTGTGCATTCCTGCACACTTACTTCTGCAGTTACTGGATTCAGTTATCGTAAGTGCTGGGCTATGTGTGGCCCTAACCATACACATTAGACTGCCAGCAAGCACAATAGTCAAGCCTGTCAATATCAACGATTTAACCCAGCGTCCATCTAATGTGCATAGGGGCCTTTCATTACATGGCAAGGCATGTCAAAGGGTCAGAAATTGAATTAGTGTATGGGGTGGCTACATCTACTGGGTGGCACTTGAAAGATGGTTTTCTTCCTTTTGCAGAGCTAATTTGCTTATTGGCATTGGACATTTACATGTGTAGAAAAAAAATAATTTTATTACATAACTCACTGCCCAATTATGAAAAAGGGTTTCAAGGATTGAAAGGGTACAGTGCTGAATATACAAAAGAAAAGAAATGCAAATATTATTGAGTATAAAGAGGCTACATCCACTCAGGAAGGAAGATTCCAACTTTAGAGTAGAAGTTTCCGTTACTTTAAGAACAATAAGACCCTCAGTCGTATAACATCATAATGGTTCATTCATTTCATGAATTTACAGAGATGGGTGATGGTTGGATATTATCCTCATTAGATTGTATAAGAGGTAAGATTTATCGAAGCAAGTAAAACGCCAAAGCAAATCTTCATTGACCTCCTTGAGGTCCATTTCCAAGAACTAGGGATGAGCGAGTCTACTCGCTACTATTCGGCTAATCGCCGAATAATAGCGGTATTCGGGTACTCGCTACTCGCCGAGTAAATTAGGATTACTCGGGAGTAGCAAGTATCGAGTACTTTTGCAGTGTATCAATAGATACACTGCAAATGTCCTGTAAAAGAGAAGCAAAGTGGTTACAAAATAAAAAAAAACAGATACTAACCGACGGCTGTACCGGGACCGGCCGATGGACATCTATGCATGGAAAAGGACCTGTCACTCTCCCAGCCAATCAGATACCGCCACGTCACAATCACGTCATCACTAGCGGCTCACTGATTGACCAGATTGCAAGGTCCTCTCAGGTACACTGAGGACCTTGCCATCTAGCCAATCAGGTGGCCGCTAGCGATCATGTGATTGTGACGTAGCGGCATCCGATTGGCCAGATCTGATTGGCTGGGAGAGTGAAAGGTCCTTTTCCATGCATAGATGTCCATCGGCCAGTCCTGGTACTGCCGTCAGTTAAGGTGAGTATCCGATTTTTTTATTTTGCAACCACTTTTCTTCTCTTTTACAGGACTTTTGCAGTGGTACTCAGAATCGCTATACTCGCAATGAGTACCGAGTACCGGGACCTACTCGTTGCGGGTATAGCGATTCCGAATACTACGGTACTCGCTCATCCCTGCCAAGAACCTCTACTGTACGTTGAAGTAGATTGAGCATTTTTTAACATTAC
Organism: Allobates femoralis; assembly: GCA_033576535.1. Taxonomy (NCBI): domain Eukaryota; kingdom Metazoa; phylum Chordata; class Amphibia; order Anura; family Aromobatidae; genus Allobates; species Allobates femoralis. The sequence continues at coordinate 586,867,037 of JARQOC010000001.1, read as the reverse complement.
AGACTTTGTAACTTTGTATTTTATGATGGGCAAAGTAAAAATGACATGGTTCTGGAAAAATGTATCCCACTTAATAGGATAAATACAGAGGTTCAGTAGCAAAGTGCAAAACTATGAAACCTATATATCTCCGACGGTATATAACCTGTGCTATTAAGGAGACAAAACAAACAGAAAGAGAAGGAAGTCACACAGTATGGCTAATATGGTGTGTATTAGAGAAAATATGATGTGGCACAAGTTAGATCTTTAAATGCATTTCACACTGCAAAACTGTTTGCTTTTAATGAAAGAATTTCCATTTACACCTGGCTACAGGCTTTTTTCCTTATGCGATTAATGGCCCCATGTCCAAGCTACGTTGTCTGGCTTGCTCTGAATCCAGGCTTTGCAGTAACTTGAGAGATCAGCTAAAACTTCAGCTCAATGCCAGCCGCCTTAAGAACGCAGTTGGCAGCGATTGAATATACGATACATTACTAAAAAGTTGAGCATTGCTGAATTGAGTGAGTTCACATTTTCCATATATGAGTGACTTCTCTCCGTAAAGTTATTGTCTGGGCGGCTACCAGAGTTGCCAACTTGGCTTTTTATTTTTTATGGACAGCTTATCAAAAAATCACAGACCTACAATATTTTTTATGGACGCATTATAAAACCATAATAAATCATGATCAAGAGTATTCCATGTCTACAGCCCATAATTCTGATAGGAAGACATCAGCTCCATTCACTGTAAACTGTATGATGATGATAATTACCGTCACAATAATTTGTATATGTTTCTTCAACTGTCCTGAAATATATGAATGGTTGGAAACCCAGGCAGCTACTACTAAATCTCATGTCATAAGTGCATTAACTGAAGTTTGGATGATGTGCATATGTTATAGGGCAGTCCGTGGGAGAAGTGGGAGAAATATATGTCATCAAAGCAATAGAACATTTAGAACAAAAAAAGAAGACATATCACTTGAAGCAAGGATCACCAAACCATGACATCATACAAAAGAAAAATCACTAGAGAAGGACATAATGGTGGGTAGAATAGAAGGTAAAAGGAGTAGAGGAAGACCAGCAATCCAATGGCTTGATACTGTCAAGATAATGGTGTAGGAGAACCTGGTGCACCTATCTAGTTTAGAGGAAACCCTGGTGGACCTATCTAGGATTGGAAAAGACCCTGATGTATTTATGTAGGTTGGAGAAAACCCTGGTGGACCGATCTAGGCTTGGAAAAGAGCCTGGTAGACCTATCTTAAGTTGGAGAAGACCCTTGTGGTGCCCCTGCGGTCTGGTCGCCACAGTGGAGATTGCACCTAATCCACAGGTATAGTATCACACTCTCAGGTAAGATGGTGACACAACACTGAGACAAACAAAACCACATCCAACACCCATCCCAATTCCAGACCAGGGAAATGAAGGGCGGAAAAAAACTCACCTAGAGCAGACCCCCACCTACTGGCTGGAGAAAGTAGTAAGTTAAGGGGGTGGAGAAAATGAAAGAGAAGTTGTTGAACGAGTTGAGGAGCAGCGCGTAAAGGGAGAGAAAAGCCATGGCAGAAGAAACCACGTGTAACCGTGATGCAACGAGAGAAGAGGATTACGCATACCCGCAGATTGACTGGGCAACCGGACTAGCCGAAGCCTCGGCCAAGGAAACTGCTATTCTCCAGTATGTCTAGACACTGGTCACCATGCATCCAACCCAGCAAGTAACCTACACGGGCATTCTCCAGACGCCCGTGTAGGTTACTTGTTGGGTTGGATGCATGGTGACCGGGTGATCTCTGAAAGAAACCGGGTACAAAGGTGGTATGAAAAACTCCAGAACATCCTGCCCCTAATGTAATGCTGGCCATGCTTATGGATTTGCAAACCCGGCTGGCCAAGGATCTGCAGAGGGAGGAGAAGGAAGGAGAGCCCGTGGAACCATCCATGAGCCCCATGTCTAACCTGATAAGAGCCATTAACCCTCCACCAGTAGAAGCAAGGTACCCAGACTTAGGGACCGCTGCGAGGAGACATCGGAAAGGGATTGATACCTCAGAGCCCAGGGGTCCGAGGTCAGAGTATTGGAAGACAAGGTAGGCCCAGTATACCTGGAAGCAGCCCAGCCCGTTGCCACAGTCCCGACCATAACCCAGACACCTTTTGGATGTACATGATGTTAAAAAAGGAGATTCTGCCAATCCCTCTCAAAAGTGGGAGGTAGAGACTAGTCAAGTACCAACCTTGCCGACCAAGCCCGATACCTTGGAGGCCACGAGGAGGGAGGATACCCTCTCCCTGCACCTAGAAGCATTTAGCAGCACAGAAGGAGACTAGGGAAAGTCTGTCCAGGCTGAGTTAGTCTGCCCCCTAGAGACTGTGTGACAGACCACCAGGGGATGCAAGGCCTTGGTGCCACACACAAGACCAACTACTCGTCAGGAGACGCACGATCAATAGCCCTTTGACCCGACGAACCGGAACTGTAATAGAGTTCAGTCAGAGGAGAGGGTTTGGCTTCATCAAGGATGATGGCTTTGAGCAGGACATCTATGTATCCCATGAAGATGTTCTCCCAAAAGGGAAAAGTGGAACGCATCTTATATTCTGGCGATTTGGTTGAATATATAGTGTTGTAGGCCAACAAGGGTTGGTTCGCAAGTAAGGTAAAGAGAGTAACTACTGGCCCATTCTTAGAACCAGGTCGCCGCCTGCCGGACAGTGACAATGTGAGCAGTCCCTGCTCTTGTGGTACCGGTCCACGTAGTTTGTCGAACGTGAGCTCCTCGTCTCGGAGTATTCCAGTGTCGCCAAGGAGCCCTGAAGACCAAGAGATGAACCTCCCCCGCAATTTAGGTGTAGTCAGGTATAGCCAGTAGGCTATGTGGATGACTGTAGGTACCTCTTCAGCAATGCCTGCCCTTGGCACCACAATGACTCACTGTAATGTGATTGGGGAGTGTCCTCAAATTTCAACTTCATCACCGACTGGCAGCACCCATAGCAGTGCCAGCCAGTGGTTAGACCATTGCATTATTTTTCACTGTTAACTGGTTAAATATAGTGTACATATATTGATAAGTTAACATGACTAATGTTTTAGAATAAGGTATCGTGTTATTTAAGATTATGTGAATAATGTTTTATTGTACAAGTTAGTTATAGCTCAGCTAAGCATTAGATGAAATGTAAATAGTGTTTTGATTTGCAAGTTAACCAGCTAGGTTTATGTGTAAACATGGACAATTGGGCCACAGGACAATGAGAGGTGGCCAGGACAATCTCTCTGTACATAGTTGCACTTGTTTAGGTGCCTCTTGTTGGTATTCAGACCAAACTAGTAAGGTGTATCACCAGAACCTATTACACTTTACTAAAACTTTGCACTTAAAAGTAGACCTCAAAAACCATAAGCGTGGCAGAAGACTAATGTCTTAGGCTGCCTTCAGACTTGAAGATGCCTCCGCAGCGTTTTGCAGAGGCATCTGCAAGTATCTGCATGCGGACCGCGGCCCCTATGTTTATAATGGAGCGCACGGCGGTCTGCAGATGCTTGCAGACCGCCGTGCGCTCTCATTGCCCACCATGAGTGATCTGTGCGCAGGCGGATGCCTGCGTACAGATCACACACTCTCGTCCGCACCAGGGACGCGAGATGTTGCGTCCCTGGTGCGGGCGAAAGTGTGTGATTTGTGCGCAGGCATCCGCCTGCGCACAGATCACTAGTGGCGGGCAATGAGAGCGCACGGCAGTCTGCAAGCATCTGCAGACCGCCGTGCGCTCCATTATAAACATAGGGGCCGCGGTCCGCATGCAGATACTTGCAGATGCCTCTGCAAAGCGCTGCGGAGGCATCTGCAAGTCTGAAGGCAGCCTAATTGGTCTTTGTTCCGTGTAGCCACGTCCAGGGACAACATCTTAAGGTGGTTTGGGGCGGTTCCCACCAACTGCACTCAAATTCTGTAATGTGACGCATCCCGCTTGTGTTATTGCAGGAACCAATCAAAGAATTTCATATTGTTTTGCACTTTTTGTACATTTATATTTTGATAACTTTAACGTTGAAGAGATGTGGCTCCCAAAAAAGGGAAGATGTTATTGTTATTGTTTTTGTAAATGTTCACATGCAAAACTTTGTAGATTCTTATTACTACCTTCTTGTTCTTGTAACTTTTTGTCTTGCAGCCCGCAAACATACTGTGTTTAACGGGGGGAGTATGTGGTGCCCCTGCGGTCTGATCGTCACATTGGTATTGCACCTAATCTGCAGGTGTAGCATCACACTCTCAGGTATGATGGCGACACAATACTGAGACACACAAAGCCACACCCAACACACATCTCAACTCCAGCGCAGGGAGATGAAGGGCAGAAGAAACTCAGCCCGTGCAGACCCCCATCTACTGGCTGGAGGAAAGAGTAGGTCAAGGGGGTGGAGAAAGTTAGAGAGAAGAGAAGTCATTAAGAGAGTGAAGGAGCAGGAGCAGCAAGATGGAGTTCTAGGGGAGCTGAGACAGGACCCTAGCGGGACCAGTGGGTAGTTCTGCTGCAAACCCCCAGTCCATTAAACCCCGAATCTACAGCCGACTTCCAGGACGGGTACAGGAACTGGCTGTAGGAAGGGATCGGCCCCAATCTGGTGCGGAACTTTATGACCTAGCCAGGAAACTGGTGGCCGCTGAGCTACAGGTGGAGTGGCTATCACCGTGGACTCTCTCAGGCACAGTGGCCATAGAGGGTCAAGAGTGCCGTCACTCAACAGGACCCATAGTCACCTGCCTTGGGACTTGTAGCATGAAGGCTAAGGGGAAGAACAGGACTATCAGCGCAAAGATAGTAGGCAGCCAGGAGAGGCAAACGAAAGGTGTCTAGGTGGAGTGGCCCCAGACTACCTGGGAGTTGACCTGATTGCCAACCTGAAGGACATGGTGCCCTGGCTGGGCAAAGACTACTCTGAACAGAGAGTAAAGGACTGATGAGAACTGCAACCTGGTGTCTCTCTAATTATTCCCACGCCCTGTTGTACACAGCACTACAACCCCCAACATCACCATCCTGCCAAAAGACTCTGATTCCAGGGGCCCGCTCTATCTATGGGGAGTGTTACACCTAACTGCCTTACCAACTATCCCCTGGGACCGCATACAAGCAGTGCTGGTCGCTTATGACCAGAAACCATAGATGGCGTCACAAACGTTATTCATCCCCGTAAATAGTTTCCCCTTGAAAAGCTCGGTCAGGACCATGGAGTCGGGCAATCTCCACCGTGACCTCCCAATAGACTGTCTGCCCAGCTACCGAGTACCCCGGCCCTTGTGACCATTTCACCCTGTTATCTAGTCTGCACAAGATTTATCTTCCTACAGAGCGTTCAACCATTAAGTGAAGTGGCCATGGCTCGAGATCAAGCTGAAGGCCGATAAAATAAATTAAAAAAGCAATGGAACAATACCATGTGTTTGGTTTGGTATGGTCAAAATTTAGTTAACTATATTAAAGTTCAATATTTAAGTCATTCTAGAATAATTTGACCTTCTTTTTTCTTGAATTTTTTTTTAAACATAAGTACACAGGACTCAAACTTCAGGCATATTAAATCACCCACGAATAAAAGTAGAGTTTAAAGAGTAATAATAATAATAATATTCATTTATATAGCCTATTAATTCTATAGCACTTTACATACATCAGTAATGCTGTCTCTCTTGGAGCTCACAATCTAAGTATCCTATCAGTATGTCTTTACAATGTGTGAGGAAACTGGAGTGCCTGGAGGAAACCCATGCAAACATGGGGAGAACTTAAACACTCCTTGCAGAAGTTGTCCTTTAGTGTCCTTGGTGGGAATTGAACCCAGGACCTCAAGACCCCAGTGCTGCAAGGGCTGCAGTGCTAACCACTTGAGCCACCGTGCCACCCACATCATATATATATATAAAACCTAAACTTTAATAAATTCTGCTAACACAAACAACAATAATGGGTTAAAAACTTAAGTGCACAGTGAAAGGGAGGAAGGAAGATCTAGGTCCTGCACACTAGACTCCCTCCTTTTCCATACCTTTCAGTGGGGGTTGGCACCCTACAAACTGATGTGGCGCCAGCCACTCTGCGTCGACTATCCCTCTGTCTGCCCTCACTTGTCCCTATATAGTATAAAACAGTACACAGGGTCTTATTACCAGATATTAGAGGGTAATAATCACACGGGTACACTATGCACTCAGTGGTTAAAAAGGTAGCTCTTCCTGATAGTACTGCCCTACCTACCAGTGGGGGTCAGCGCCCTAAACCACAATGAGGCACCCCCACTCACAGCTGGCTTGCACCTGGGTCTGCCCCTAAACTCCAAATATCAACCTTATTAGGGATCTGAGGTGCTAGATAACAGGGTATAAGCCCGAATGGCACTTATCTTAGCAGCTGTTTTCAGGGTTTGCCACAGACGCGTAGCTGTAGTTTTAATTATATTATTATAAATGAATAGCACACATGAAAATAAGCAACTTTTTATCTTATTAAAGAAATTTGCTTTCTTTCTCGGTCAAAATTGATCAGTGATTATCAAAATTCTCAATTCTGAGTTAAAATCTGTATTCAGTGAAGACTTTCCCATTACTGAGATAGGAGATGGCTGCTGTTACTGATGAGATTCTATTTAGATAGGAGAGGGATAGGGATAAGGGAGCAGATCCCTGATTCTCGCTCCTCCTTCATCCCATATAGAAGAGTGATGAGAGGGCGGAGCTCTGCCTCTAGCTCCTTTCCCGCCCCTTTATAGCTTGCCTTTTGCTCCTCCCTCTACCTCTAGCTCTTCCCTCTTTCCATATAGAAGAGGGGCATAGTCTGTTAGCTCTTCCTCTGTAAGGATAGGGAGGAGGGGGTGAAGCCCTGCAACTAGGTCCTCCCCTCTCATATAGACAAGAGGGAGCTCTGCCTCTAGCTCCTCCCTCTGCCTCTAGCTCCTCCCTGTACATCTAGCTCCTCCCTACTCCCACATCATCATCAAGAATCTCATCAGTAACAGCAGCCACCTCCTATCTCAGTGATGGGAAAGTCTTCAATGAATACAGTTTTTACTCCGGATTAGAGAATTCTGATAATGATTGATCAATTCTCTGATAAGATTTATTACAAAGTTACTTATTTTCATGTGTATTACTGATTTAGAAAATAAAAATTAAAACCACGCTTGACTACAGTATGAATAACGAAACATTCAAAACATAAGGAAATATGGATAATGAAAAATAAGACCATATTTCGCTAAAAAAGAGGCCATGATAGCACCAGGATCCAAGAGAGAATTGGTGGTGAGAAGACAAAACGCTTCCATTTTGAGTATTAGGGAATGTAAAACCCTTTGCTCTTCCTATATTCAGTCAGTACTTTAAGAATTTTCTTTCTTTCACTTTAATAACTATAAAAGAAAACAGCGCAGAATAGGGTCTTATCCGTGGATGACAATAAATCCACCAGCCACAACCATGTTACAAGATATGTCCGGCTGCAGCAAACCACCTAGACTGCAAATACCCATGTGGAGAGGGCGAAGACGGTGGTTTAAACCTCGCGCTGCCTTCAAAACACCGGCAGGTTTACACCACCGTCTTCACTCTCTCCACGTGGCTACCTTTCTTTCACTTTAGATTTTTAAAAATGCCTGGAGGGGAAAAACTCGTCACTACTTTGAAGCGTCTTCAGATAAAAATGTTCATTGTTTGCCAGGCAGGCACTGCTCAATACATGCTGTAGCGACTGTGGGTGATATTGACATGATTGGGACTTAAAGGATTTTTCCCACAAAGTTAATTTTTATCAATAGATCTTGGAATAATAATAATTTCCACAATTGGATGTGATTAAAAAAATGTTCCTATGCTGTGATAATCTTATATGTGTTCCTGCTATGTACTGTGTAATGGATGTGTCTGACCGTACAGGGACATGGTCTGATCATACCAGATCTCCTGTGCTGAGATAATCCTATATATGTGTCCCTGCTATGTACTGTGTAATGGATGTGTCTGACCGTACAGGGACATGGTCTGATCATACCACATCTCCTGTGCTGAGATAATCCTATATATTAGGGATGGGCGAATCTACTCGCTAGGACTTGTTACTCTGCGAGTAGTAAGGGACTTGCAGCACTCGGTACTCTGCGAGTTTCCCAGCGTTTACTCGCACAGTAACGAGTCCAATGCAAATCAATGGCAATCCTAGTTTTGTCAGAGACTCTGACAAAACTAGGATTGCCATTGTCTTGCATTGGACTCGCTACTGTGCCAGTGATAGCAGGGAAACTCGCAGAGTAAGAGCTGTCTGCTCTGTGCAGCTCCAGGGTCCTAGAGCCCGCCTGCTGCCTGATGTAGCAGAGCTGAGATTGTTCTCAGTCTGCTCATACCCTGTGCATAGACATCTATATCTATGCACAGGGGATGTAGCAGAGAGGACATCGAGTTTTGGACTACGTCGGACGGAAGAGGATTTTTTTAATTAAAGATGGAGTCCCTAATAGCTTTTTTTTTTATTTCTAATAAAAAAATTTCTCTGTGTGGTGTTTTTTTTAACCCTTTATTGGAGATTCTTAGTGGCCGGGTCAAACCTGGCCTGACATTAAGAATCTCGGGCTTAATACCAGCTTGTATAACAAAGGTGGTATTAACCCCTTTATTACCCAGCGTGCCACCGCCACCAGGGCCGCTGGAAGAGCGGGGATCAGCGCCAGAGGATGGCGCTTCAATGAACGCGCCATCTTCTGGGGCGGCTGCGTGCTGCAATTTGCAGCGGGGGGTGCCCAGAAAGCTTGGGCCTCCCTGCACTGCGGATTCCAGCCCCCAGCTGCTTAGCTGTACCTGGCTAGACATAGAAATTGCGCGGAGCCCCACGCATTTTTTTTTTTATTATTTCATGAAATTCATGAAATAATAAAAAAAGAGGGCTCGCCTATATTCTTGTGTCTGGCCAGGTACAAATAGGCACCTGGGGGTTGGGGGCAGCCCGTCGCTGCCTGCTGGATCCGGCTGGTTCCAGAAATACGGCGAAGCCCACGTCAAATTTTTTTCTGACAAATCCATAAAACAATGTAAATAAAAGGGACTGCATCTTTATTAACCCCTGGACCATGGGCGAGGGGTTAATAAAGATGCGGGCCCTTTTTTAGGATTGTTTTATTGATTTTTCAAAAAAAAATGACATAGGCTTCGCCGTATTTCTGGAACCAGCTGGATCCAGCAGGCAGCGACGGGCTGCCCCCAACCCCCAGGTGCCTATTTGTACCTGGCCGGACACAAGAATATAGGCGAGCCCTCTTTTTTTATTATTTCATGAATTTCATGAAATAATAAAAAAAAAATGCGTGGGGCTCCGCGCAATTTCTATGTTTAGCCAGGTACAGCTAAGCAGCTGGGGGCTGGAATCCGCAGCGCAGGGAGGCCCAAGCTTTCTGGGCAACCCCCGCTGCAAATTGCAGCCCGCAGCCGCCCCAGAAGATGGCGCGTTCATTGAAGCGCCATCCTCTGGCGCTGAATCCTGCTCTTCCAGCGGCCCTGGTGGCGGTGGCACGCTGGGTAATAAAGGGGTTAATACCAGCTTTGTTATACAAGCTGGTATTAAGCCCGAGATTCTTAATGTCAGGCCAGGTTTGACCCGGCCACTAAGAATCTCCAATAAAGGGTTAAAAAAAACACAGAGAAATTTTTTTATTAGAAATAAAAAAAAAAAGCCATTAGGGACTCCATCTTTAATTAAAAAAGTCCTCTTCCGTCCGACGTAGTCCAAAACGCGATGTCCTCTCTGCTACATCCCCTGTGCATAGATATAGATGTCTATGCACAGGGAATGAGCAGACTGAGAACAATCTCAGCTCTGCTACATCAGGCAGCAGGCGGGCTCTAGGACCCTGGAGCTGCACAGAGCAGACAGCTCTTACTCTGCGAGTTTCCCTGCTATCACTGGCACAGTAGCGAGTCCAATGCAAGACAATGGCAATCCTAGTTTTGTCAGAGTCTCTGACAAAACTAGGATTGCCATTGATTTGCATTGGGCTGGTTACTGTGCGAGTAAACGCTGGGAAACTCGCAGAGTAACGAGTCCTAGCAGATAGAGCCTGAACCTTCCGAGACACATCTGCAATTTGTAAATCGCACATTACTCGCTATTACTCGCTTCCCCATTCATTAACATTGGACTCGCTAGACTCGCAACGAGTAGCGAGTCCCGGGCTCCGACTCGCTAGAGTCAAGCGATTCCGAGTAATTTAGGACTCGCCCATCACTACTATATATGTGTCCCTGCTATGTACTGTGTAATGGATGTGTCTGACCATACAGGGATATGGTCTGATCATACCACATCTCCAAGGCCGGGAGGAAGTAAAAGAGTATGCAGACATTATTACACAGTACATAGCAGGGACACATATATAAGATTATCTCAGCACAGGAGATGTGGTATGATCAGACCATGTCCCTGTATGGTCAGACACATCCATTACACAGTACAAAGCAGGGACACATATATAAGATTATCTCAGCACAGGAGATGTGGTATGATCAGATCATGTCCCTGTACGATCAGACACATCCATTACACAGTACATAGCAGGGACACATATATAAGATTATCTCAGCACAGGAGATGTGGTATGATCAGACCATGTCCCTGTACGATCAGACACAACCATTACACAGTACATAGCAGGGACACATATATAAGATTATCTCAACACATGAACATTTTTTTTTAAAACACATCCAATTGTGGAAATTATTATTACAAGATCTATTGATTAAAATCAACTTTAAAATTATTTTTGTTTGTGGGAAATCCCCTTTATTGAGACTGAGCTGCAGTGCTAGATACAACGAAAATTTATAGATATATTTCGGATTATCAACAAATGGCATGTGCTGCTTTCTGAAGCACTGCAGCCAATTAATTCAGCTGATTGGTGGTGGTGCGATAGCAGAATCCATTTTTGCTCTACAGTGCCTTGTGAAAGTATTCAGCCCCCTTGAACTTTTCAACTTTTTGTCACATTTCAGGCTTCAAACATAAAGATATAAATTCTAATTTGTTTGTGAAGAATCAACAACAAGTGGGACACAATCGTGAAGTGGAACCAAATTTATTGGATATTGTAAACATTTTTAACAATACAAACCTGAAAAGTGGGGCGTGCAATATTATTCGGCCCCTTGAGTTAATACTTTGTAGCGCCACCTTTTGATGCGATTACAGCTGCAGTCTCTTGGGGTTTGTCTCTATCAGCTTTGCACATCGAGAGACTGAAATTCTTGCCCATTCTTCTTTGCAGAACAGCTGGAGCTCAGTGAGGTTGGATGGAGAGCGTTTGTGAACAGCAGTTTTCAATATTAGAATTTATATCTTTATGTTTGAAGCCTGAAATGTGACAAAAGGTTGAAAAGTTCAAGGGGGCTGAATGCTTTCACAAGGCTCTGTATATAGACTCTATTTTGTGAATGCTTGTATTTCTGTTGCAAAGTGTCTGTATTGTGTGAAATGGAGGAAAAGTGCATATTTTAACTAAGGACTATAGCTTCTTCTTAGTCTAAAATAAAGTAAGGCATTTAGGAATGAGAAACTTAGGAATTGTACCTGAGTGAATAGTCTAAAGTATTTATATATGTTAAGGCCAAGAGATAGGCTCAGCCAATGGTGATGTTACAATGTGCGCCTATATAAGTTGAGTCGATAATGTAATAAACCTTTTTTCTTTTTGAGACAAAGAGAGCTGCTTCTAATACATGTCAGTCTAAAGAGGGGTGTTACTCAGATACATACGTACTGGTCTCTATAATTTATTTAGGAGCACACACAAAGTCTTATACGTCCCATGTTGAGTGGCGACTACAATGGTTTTGGTAGTTGTACCTTGGTCTACCTGATATTGATTAAGGGTGCGTGCACACGATCAGTATACACAGCGTTTTGGATGCAGTGTCTTGCCGATGTGTCCAAAATGCTGCGTAGTACAGTATAAGCATAGTGGATGGGATTTCAAGAAATCCGAAATCCGACAGCAACGATCTGACAGCTGCGGTGCGGGTTGCTGTCATTCCACTCCTCTGCAGCATGTTCATTTCATGCTGAGGAGTCGGAAGTGGCTCCCATCGGGTAACTGCAAGGAGAAGCCGCGCCGCACATAGTGAGTACAGGGTGGCTGCAGTCTCCCTGCGGCCACCCACGGCTTCACTCAGGTCCGGAGGAGCTGCGTCCAACACGCAGCTCCTCCGGACTGTGAGCACACAGCCTAAGTGGAGAAATCTGCTGCAACAATAAACACTAAAATGAGTGTGAATTAGCAAAATGGCTATCTAATGAATAGCAGGGCAATGTATAAAGCTAAGACAATGTGTGTGATGCACCCCCAGGCTATGGGGTACTCGGGAACCGGGCCAGTTCGGTACCTCTGGGAATCACGGTAGTGGTGACCCGTTCCCGTGGCTTTGGATCAGTCCAAGTCCAAAAAGGAGTATTTAAAAGGGATTTGTTGTGACGCCATCTGGGGTGTATGGTTAGTGGAACCACCGCTACTGTATTCCTGCTGGGAATGGTGACTTGGGGCAGCGTGGATGGTAAGCCCTCCTCGGGTTGGGATGAGGGTCCCCAGGGCAGGTGTAGTGGTAATGGATGAGCCTGGTGAGGGATTGTGTTCAGTGCAGTTCACTTACTTTGCTGCTGCAGCTCCTCCAGCCAGTGTGTGCAGAAAGCAGTCTCCGGCTCTGCAGGTGGAAGTCTCTGCTGTGATGCTGGAAGGAACAGTCTCAGACCATGGTGAGCTCACCTGGTACTTTACTGGTGACTTTTCAAACTGTTTGCAAGGTACACAGTCACGGTTTGGGTAGCTGGCCGGGTAGCCACCAAAGGATGTAAAGTCTCACTAAGGCCCTCTCTGATGTTCCTTCTGGTTCCAACCCCTGTTCTCACTTTCTCTTCCTGCGCTTCTACTTGTGGCTCCTGCAGTCGCTTGAAGCTCAGCTGCTTGCCCATTCTGTCCTGTGTGTGCCGTATGACAGGCAGCTCGAGTCCTTTACTTACACCCCGCTCCAGGGTGTTAGTGTTGCTGAACTCTATGTGCTGCTTTACCTCCTGACACTGTGTGGCTAGAAATCTGGAATTCCCCACCTTCTGGTATTGACTGCCGGGAATGTATAACCCTGCAGAGTCTTGGACCCGGTGTCCGTTCTATGCGCTTTCCTCTGAGGCGAGCATGACGCTCCTCGGCTCCCTCAGGCTTTCCTTTCCTTGCTCCTCAGTCTCTCTCCATGGCTGTTCTTCTCCACCCCCTTCTTCCTGCTCTTTCCACTACACCTAAGCTCCTCCTACCAGGGCTGGGTCTCCCAGGCAAAGAGATTAACCCTTTAGTCCCCCTATTTTAGGTGTGTGAATGCAGGGATGAGGGCCTCAGATTAACATCACATCCTCTGGTCACTGGGATACCACACACACTGATCTGGGTGCAGTACCCCTTCTGTGGCGCACTGACCAGTGGGGCGCCACATGTGTATGGCAAAAGACATAGCAAAAACTGATTCAGCTTATTAAGAAAACTGAGGAAGGTGCTCTCATCTTACCAGGTCCTAACCTCAGGGTTTCATGCAGCGTCCGCAGCCGGTGGATGCCGCAAAAAAAAAGTCTCATACACTTCTGCTGGAGTTCTGTACCTTTTCTTCAATGTTCTGACAAGGCCGCCAGGTACTACCCTCTGCCATTCTCCGGTTCCGCTGTTTCTCAAGAACCAGGACAGTGTTGTCGAGACACCTTCAGTGTTCCTTTCACTCATGGTGTTCCTTTCACTGGCAGTACTCTCAGCGTCTCTAACTCGCCTCGCCTCCCCTGTCAGCGCCTCTGCACACAGAGCTCGGGTACCAATAGCCACAGGCATTGACTGGCAAGACTTCCTAGTGCCGCACCTTAGTACAGCTGCCTTCTCCGAAAAGTGCTGGGTATGTGGCCACAGTTCCCTTTAAGACCTCATGACCTCTAGTTTCAATGGTTTGGCCCTACAGCTGCCACATCGTGTTCAGGCTGGTCCCCTGTTACATCCATCAGCCCCTCTGTTCCTCTGCCATATACAGGTGTACAGGTGATCTAAGTCTTGTTCTGCACCCCAAGGGCTCCTTCCTCCTTCTACAGTTTCCGGTTTTCCCTCCCGGGGTGAGCGTGACCGTGCTCCAGCCCACGGGAGCTAACACCTCACACCACCTCTCGACTCACACTCAAACTTCCTACTCCTTCTTTGTCCTCCTCCCGACTGTCTCTACACTTTCCTGTTCCCCTTGCTGTGACTGGAACCTCCCTCATGGGTCCACCCACCGTCCCTGCCCAGGGTCCTATGTGTGTGTTGCAGTTGTGAGGTCTTGATTTCACCATCCCGGTACTTGGAGAACAGGGGCACTACTTATCCCGCTAATGGAGGAGTGCAGTGCCCCGGTGGCGGCCAGACCAGTGGGGTGCCACACTAGCATGTTTACACATAGGAGTTGCCGGTCATTCTTTAATATATGATATTGATGACCTTTCCTAAAGATAGACCATCACTGTCAAAGTCATAGTAAACCCTTAAGTTTTAAACAGTAGACCCTTTGGTTGAGGCATAAATACACTTTCCTCCCCGGCCATAAAGCAACATAAACAATCATAAAACACACATACAGTGAAAGCCACAAATAATATTCAGAATCTAATTATCATTCATCTGATTCTAAATACCGCATGTCTCATGGCTCTTTGCGCAATTACCTATGTTACCACAGTAAATCTCGATCCATTAAAACACATTGCTCAATATACTGTAAATGATTAACATCCATGAATGCTTATAAATGATACCAGCAAAAAGTGTGGGAACATAACTTGGTCTTGGTCTCAGTTTAATCATGAGGAGCCCGTGACAGGATCCCTACATTAAGTTTTGTTGGAATGTACCGTTTGCAGACTGTAGTGTGTTTGTTGGACCTTTTTATCTGATTTTCTATAAATAACAGGAAAACCGCAATCTAAAATCTGACTGAAATTATATGCATAAGAAATGGGGAACATTATCTTGTTTACATTTATAATTGGTGGCCTGTATTTCATTTTTCTTCTTCATTGTTCATTTAAGATAAACCTACTACCAAAATGTTTTCCATAAATGTCTATTCTTAGCAAATATTTAAAAATTGCTTAAAGCTGCACATATTCTTTTCAGAGACTGTACTGAACTATTATACAATGGGTTGCACGATGAACCGGTTTGCAAACTGTGGAGATGTAGGGAAACAGTGCGTGCTCTCGTCCGCTGGCCAGGCCGCCTTTAGAAAGACCATGTGGACCAGGGCTCATCCTAACTGAACCCCTGAACTCCTTAACCATGGGCGGAACACTACTCAGACAACACAGGGTGAGGGAACCACTTCATGGTAAGGCTTTATTGGATCCCCAACAGTGAAAGACATAAAACACATACCAAGCAAAACACACAAAGTAACAGGCAACAGAGTCTCACTCTTCCGCTGGCTCACCAGGGATTAGAATGTTCATGCCTTCGGAGCTTCCAGGGCCACCTACACCAATCCAGCAGAACCACACTTTCGGCAGGCAACCATCAAGAAAGGAATAGGGGCAAGCTTGGGAAGTTGGCCGAGCACTGCAAAGTCTGTAGCCAGCTGACTGAATTGTCCCAACCTGGGTATCTTCCATAAGTGGTCTCTGATATTCCATGCAAATTCTAGAATCCTAGGCTGAACTTGTGCAGAATATAATCCAATGTTGGTGCTCCTCTAGTTGGACCTGAAGCTCCTAGACTAAGGCCATGCAGAGTATGATAACACGATGTTATCCTGCAAATAAAGTACGATGTTATCCTGGCAGCCGAAACCGAAATTCCTAGGCTGAGGTTATGGTTTTCCAATCAGGACTGGAGACCCTACTTTGAAGTCATATAGCAGATATACTCCGGGTGACCGAGGAAAGTCATTTTAAACAACTTAAGCCTACATCTCAGGGTATTGTGGTCTTCCAAGATTGGTGGAATAAGACTGTACTCTTATTGGTTGGCATTTCAATCTACATGCATAATTTCCCTTTCATAATCATTCTCTGAGCAATGTATATAGAGGGGGTGAGGTAATTTACATTAAATTAGCAATTCACATACTCTGACAATAAAGGCTCAGAATAGCCTGACAAGAAACAATGACTTAGTAAATACGAGATAACAAACAAAAGACCAATAAAGTATGTTTGGCCAAATTAAGAAAATTTAACCCACACCACATAGTAAAAAAGCATGTGTTGTTACACAAACTATGGAGGATATAGCAAAGGTGCCTAGGAACTAGAGTTGAGCAAAAAAGATTCAAAAGACCTTGGTCCAGAAGCATTATTGATTGCCCATGGCTGATGGACAAAGACACTGTGAACCTCCTCCTACCTGCTGGCTTGATCTGTGCCTTTACTTACTAGACGACCTGGCACAACACAAACAAGGGGAAAAAAGAATCCAGAAGGTGGGAGATTTTAAGGATCCAACGACCACAGACTAAACCAAAGTTCTGTAAATCTTTTTTGTCAACTGTACCTGCAATGTGCACGTACATGCTAGTCTGCATAGCTACAAAATATTGAGACACAACTGACATTGACTGTTAGGCTATGTGCCGATGTAGAATGTGTACTGCAGATTAGGTGTGCTTCACAATATTTCAAAGATCCGCACAGATAAGTTGGGGTTCTCTTGGTGCATTTTTTTCCTGGAGATTTTGCTAGGTGTTTTTTTTAAGCAATCCTTCAGTGTTGTGACTCTAAATAAAGCTAGGATAAAGGCTGGGAAAAATGGGTTTCAAGATGTCATAATGTGATGTGGGGCTCCGCTGTATTTTTGGTCACCAGCACAAGTACAGCAGGCTGGTACAGGCTGCCACCTACCCCCAGCTGCCTAGTTTTACCTAGCTGGTAATCAAAAATACAGGGGAGATCTTTTTTAAAATTATTTGAGGAAAAAATGAATGACGTGGGTCTTTGCCATATTTTTGGTTGTCAGCCAAGTAAAATTAGGCAGCTGGGGGCTGGATTCTTCAGCATAGGGAGGCCCAAGTGTTCTGAGCCCCCTATGCTATGAATTGAAGCACACAGCCGCCTCAGAAAATAGACATTCATAGAAATGCCATTTTCTGGAGGAGTACCCAACTCTTCCAGCTGCCTTGTCTGTTGCAGCAGCTAGCAGGAATTCCCCCAGGATTGCCATGTATTTAGCTCCTTGTATCATTCTATCGACTGTGATCAGCTTTAGTGATGAGCGAGCACTAAAATGCTCGGGTGCTCGGTGCTCTGGCCGAGCATCTCAAGATACACGTGTACTCGGCCGAGCACCGAGCCCAATGTAAGTCAATGAGTGACAGGCTCCGCCCACAGACTTCCGGTTATAAAACGAGTATTGCTGGGAAAGGGCGGGAGGGTGGGCTTTTTGAAATCGCCGCAACATATAACACCTTGCTGTGGCCCCCAGAGGGATCCTAAGAATGAATCTGCTCCCTGTGTGGTGTCAGCTCACTGTGTGCACTGAAGGGAGCTGTGTATGTGTGTCAGATCGCTTATTATTACCGAGCAGTCCGAGCATCTCGGCGGTACTCTGTGCTCGCCGAGCATCCCGAGTACCGGGATACTCGTGCGAGTAACGAGTAGCACAGAGCATACTCGCTCATCCCTAATCAGCTTCCTTTTCCCTGCTGAAGAAAAGCCAGTATGATGCTGCCACCACCATGTGTGACAGTGGGTATGGTGTTTTCAGGGTGATGTGCATTCTTTCTTTTCCCCTACATAGCCCAAAAAGTTCAACTTTGGTCTCATCTGACTTCAGCAGCACCTTCTTCCACATGCTCACTGTGTTCCCTATATGGCATGTGAATGAAGGTGCCTCTAGAAAAGACATCCCCCAAATGTCTTGCATTAGTAATTGCAGCCAGAGCTAGTCCTACAAAGTATTGACTAGGAGGGATAAATACAAGTGCAAATCACAATTTTCGAGTTTATATTTTTTAAATATTTAGAAACTCCTGTATCATTTCCTTTACACTTCACAAACACTTGCTACTTCTCATTGGTAAATCACGTAAAATCCCAATAACATTAATTCCTTGTGAGGGTAACATGAAAAACGGTGGAAACATTAGATGGGCATGAAAACGTTTTTAAGGCACTTTAGACCATGAGCTTCACTGTCAATCAGCACAGCCATACAAGGGGCCCCAGAGGTAAGGGGCCACATCCACCTCCAAAGCTGTAGAATTTTGGATTATTATGAGTTTTTAGATCGAATTCATACAGAGCATTTGTACTCCGTTTTTTGTTCATCTGCTTTTGGTGCAATTTCTACGCCAAGAACGGATTCTCTTTTTGCAAAAAAGCATCACAAATGTGTCATCCGTTCGTACTGCTTTTTTGCTCTGTTTTCGAGGACACAGAAAGACAGAGTCAAGACCCACTGATAGAGACACACACACTTTCTTACCCTCCATGGCGCTCCCACGGTGAGCTCCGGTGATATCCTCCTTCCGAGCTCCTTCACAACCTGTATGTGAGTAGTTCGAGTAATTACAGGACCTTGCACCATGTGAGTCTGAGCCTGAGTCACATGGGCAGGTCCTGGAAGTACTGTACCCGACTACGCGTAGGTCCTGCTGATGCCCAGATGGAAGACATTACCGGGGCTCACCATGGGATTTCTGAGGAGGGTAAGTAATTGGATTTTAGTGGTGCAGAAAGTGCATCAGAAAAATTGACAATCATTATTGATCCGCTTTCTGCTCCTCTAAAGCAGCAGTCAAAAACACTGACGTCTGCACAGCAAATAGAAAATCCCATTCACTTTGATGACAGACGTTTTGACTGATCCATTTTTGGTGCAGTTTAAACAAAAAACGTAGCACCAAAAGCCTAAATGCCCAGTATGAACATAGTCTTAGACTGCAAAAGCCCCATATGCTGCTTTTGCAGAGGGTCCCTCTGCCGTCTGTGCATATGTTCACCTGAATGTTGAGGCCAGTGATTGACTACAGTGCAAGTCAATGATGCACAGGATGTTGTTCCATCCGTTGGGATGTCATGCTGTCCATCAGTCATCTAACCCTGTAACTAATTTGTAGCCCCAGTGGTCAGACGATTATATGGATGAGATGTCATCACATCTAGTCCCTGGAGCCATGGGGGTTTGCAGAGGAAAGCAACACTTTTTTCTTCATTTTCGTTGTTAGTTTTTCTGGCCAAGTGTTCATAAAAATTGAAAAAAAAAAGAATAAAAGAGCATTATTTTATTAGTTTTTCTTCTATCTTCTATGCAACTTTATTAATGGTTGTTTTAAGAAGAAACGTATTAAAATAACAGTGTCCAGTTTCTAATAGCAAAATGCATGATGTAACTGCAGGAATGTGGCCAACAAAATCAATAACTATACAGCACTGATGAATAATATATCACTAAAATAAATGGTGCAAAAATGAAATGTTATCTGTAAAATTCCAACTTTAATTTTGCCAGAACTTTTATTCTAATGTTCACACCACCATCTTCTTCAACCATTTAGTTTAATGGTGAACAGTACATTTTTATGCTCCAACTACCTTTTATTATTAAAAATGATTTAGTTCAAATTACCGTATATACTCGTGTATAAGCCGGCCCGTGTATAAGCCGACCCCCCTACCTTTGCCCCCAAAACCTGGGAAAACCTATTGACTCGTGTATAAGCCGAGGGTGGACCCCAGCACAGGTATACAGCCCCCAGCAGTGTGGTATACAGCAGCCCCAGAGGTATATACAGCAGCCCCAGTGGTAGTATACAGCAGCAGCCCCAGTGGTATATACAGCAGCAGCCCCAGTGGTTAGTATACAGCAGCCCCAGAGGTGTATACAGCAGCCCCAGTGGTAGTATACAGCAGCCCCAGAGGTATATACAGCCCCAGTGGTAGTATACAGCAGCCCCAGTGGTAGTATACAGCAGCCCCAGTGGTAGTATACAGCAGCCCCAGTGGTAGTATACAGCAGCCCCAGAGGTAGTATACAGCAGCCCCAGAGGTATATACAGCCCCAGAGGTACATACAGCAGCCCTAGTGGTGTATACAGCAGCCCCAGAGGTATATACAGCAGCCCTTAGGTAGTATACAGCAGCCCCAGGGCTGTATACAGCAGCAGCCAAAAAGCTGTATAGAGCAGCAGCCCCAGGGCTGTATACAGCAGCAGCCCCAAGGCTGTATACAGCAGCAGCCCCCGGAGGTATACAGGCCCCCCCATCAAGCTCCAGGGCCCCCCCCACCTTGCGCGGCAGCCTGTAAAGTAAAATCATACTTATCCTGTCCTGTCGCGCTGTCCCGCCGCTGCCATCACGATCCCGGGCTTCATTCAGCGTCTTCCGGCTTCCTGTCGTTGCGGGCAATGACGTCATTGCCCGTGACCAAGGGAACACAGAAGACGCGGAATGAAGCCCGGGATCGTGATGGCAGCGGCGGGACAGCGCGACAGGACAGGATAAGTATGATTTTACTTTACAGGCTGCCGCGCAAGGTGGGTGGGGCCCTGGAGCTTGATGGGGGGGCCTGTATACCTCCGGGGCTGCTGCTGTATATACCATACCGTATATACTCGCGTATAAGCCGAGGGGGGACTTTTCAGCCCAAATTTTGGGCTGAAAAACTCGGCTTATACGCGAGTATATACGGTAGTTATTTTATTTACTATAAAAAAAAGTTTAAAAATAAAGAGAACAAAATGTTCCACATCTTTGTTTTCAGGATCAAGTGTCATTCATGTGTTTTGGAATCATGAACCTTATGGTCAATTTCGGGCAGATATATTACGGGCCCATTTGGACTTCTGAAGCTGGCACACATTATTTACACACTGATGCAGCTGTCGAGTTATTCAAGTCGAAGTCGTTTAATGGAAAATGCCGGTGGTGCTTTTCAGGTGGATTCCTTGGGGAATAATTAGACTAAGCGTACCGTCACACCTGGCGACAGCCCCGGAGATGTCGGTGGTGACGGGCGGGAGCGCGCACATTTTTGGCGCCCCGCCAGCGTCGCCGCCCCCCGTTTACATGGGGATACATCTCCGGCGATGGGCCGGTGAATTGAGAGGCGGCATTGCCACCTGGGTGTCTCAAATCCCAGCGGCGATGCAGTACAATGGGAGCCTATGGCTCCCATCGCCTTTCAGCTCACCGGCGGCCATTTACATGGGACGATGTGGACACATCACCCCAGATCAGCTGCCTGGTTTCAGAGCACTGCTCTGAAACCAGGCGACCAGTAAAAGGCGTCGCCATGGCCCCTTTACATTAGGTGACGCAGGGGCGATGTCGCCGCCAATAGGCCACGCCTCTACGTCGCCTATCTAATCGTCGGCGATGTCGCCACGTATGACGTGGCCTTAAGGGCAGAGACTAACTTATGCATGCCACATGGAAGATTCTCGCATGCGTCTCTCACAACTTTCCGACCACCGGCTATCTGGCCAGGAGCGTAGAACTGCATAGTAACACAATCAACTCCAAGCTCCTGTCCAGGAAGGCGGCGGCTGGGCCGGGTAGGTTATGCAAGATGCATGTGAAAGTCATGAGTCATACGTTAGACTTCTTAATGCAGCTGAAATGCATCATGTCGACCATGTAATTTTTTCATTTGTATGCACCATCTTTATTGAAAAATAAAAGAAAAAGAAAATCCATTCCTGTTGAGCCGGATTCCAATTTTTTCTATTAAGTTTGATGCGAGGCCGGTGTCTGAGCCCCAGGTGGGTGAGCAAAGAGCAGTCGGGTGAGCTGGAACCTATTCTTATACAATGCATGTGAGATACTTGCATGCATCTTGCATAGTGTGTCTAATTTTTTTTATAATTTTCCTTTTTTTTGGATATCGGCTTTTGTTTAGCAAAAAAATGGGACTATTATCACTTTGCTTTCCTAGCATTATATAATGTTTACGTAACAATAAATCAACTAAAAATTATTTTTTTTTTATCAAATATGTATACATTGCTTCTCACCTAATGTAGCCATCAGTAAGGCCGCCTTCACACTGCATTTTTTTAGATCCGTGTCTTTTTAAAACTGATAACCACTGATCAGTTTCGGCCTCCCATGTATCCCTATGGGCAAGCATTGGTCCTATATGGCCTCCGTGTGTGTCAGTTTTGTCACTGATCCGTTTGTGTCAGTTTTTTTCATGTACCCAGAATCGGAGACTGTGGTGATTTTAGGATGCCTTGAATAAAGCGGACACAAATGGACAGAAGTGGATCCGTAGCTGTCAGTGTCAAATAACATGATGTCTATGGAGATGGATCCGTGAAAAAAACGGATACGAAAAACGGATCCATTTTGCTGTACTGAGCATGCTCAGAAACAAGGTACAGCCCTATCTCTGGTACTGATGATGGATCAGTGAAAAACACTGATCCATGGGCATCAGTTGGTGTCTATTTGAACAGATCAATGCCTGTCCGTGTGGTCCATGAAATTCAAGGATCCACACGGATGTGCAAAAAAACGCAGTGTGAAGGGGCCTAATGAGCAATTTTGCCGAAATTGAAATTCAACTGTTCCCTCAACTTAGGACGGGGAATTTTGTTCACATCAAAGTTATTGGATGCAACTCAAATGTTCCTAATTATGTTATAGCGTAACTCCAAACACTACAGCACAATAAACAAGGAGGATCCTTTTCAGTGATCTTTAAGTAATCTTCCAGGGCCTCATGTCCTCTCTAGTGGCCATTACTCAACTCTTGGACTTTTGGCATCAAGTAGACCTTAGACATTACTTTAGCTAAGGTCTAATTAGTGCATCTAATTTCTTGATGTCATGATGCACGTCACGCGAGACCAAGTCAGCGCATACACTGACATACATCATGATATCATGATGATCACCAAAAGCCAGTAGGTCATCTTCTAGCGCTGTGACATTTCGATATAACAACATTCATCATGCGTTCTAGGTGTTGAAAAGTTTGAAAAATCCATATAACGACATTATGATGCTAAATGACTTGCGTTATGACGTCTAAGGACTACCAGACCCTGTAAATCCTAGTGCGATGAGGTAATCAGAGAAGACAATTTGATGACACAAAAGAGAACTCGAAGATCACTGATAAAATCTTGCGGAGCACTAGATGTTGGGCTGTGCCAGTATATTAGGTAAATGACGAGGTGATACATTTTTTCCGGCTGTCTACAATTCAGCGAAATGGCTTCTATTTTGCTAACGTTGTACAAAGTGAAATTCAAAATAGTTTTATTTGGAAGAATCAGAATTTTTTTACAAAATTCTAGGTTAATTATATTCAGATTTGCCCATCGCTAATTACCATTAAAGCCCAGAATATCGATTTATAATAAAGTTTTCTGCATTTAAAAATATCTGTGACATCTGGGGGAAATACTAGTCCCCCTTAAAGGAAATGTGACAAAAGTACGGTATGCATATTAGATCTTTCCAAACAAGAGCTCAGAAAATAAAGAAACTATAGGGCAAGTACCACCTAGAAGAGGTAGCTACCATGTAGATCAATGTCCCTCTACCAAGACTAGCAACATGACCAAGCCAAAAACTCATCTATGGTCAGGCTGTATCAGTGTATGTGTGCCTCATTAGTCAGAGTCTTGTTGGCGGAGTGCAATGCCCATGAGGCAATGTAGGACAAGTACTGACTCTCCTTAAAATGAACAGAGAGGTACCGTATATACGGTAGTCTTACAGGAAATGGTTCCTAGGAGAAAAGTATGCAAATTTGTTTATTTCATTCTATGAGAGAGCTATCTCACAAACACCACCTAGAAAAAGTATATACATGTTGTAATGTAGTGAATGGTGGCATTATACATGGCCAGTGTGTTTTGCACAGGCAGAAGTCTGCTGCGATGTTTTTATGAATGTCTCAACAGTACCTGAGGCCACATTCTGCCTAACAGCATTGCAAGAGTTAAGCTTGCAACTTGCTGGAGATGTGGGTGTGTCTCAGGATGTTTAATGGAGGCTGTGTTTGACATGTGGGAGGCTGACAGAGAGTGAGATATAGACAGCCTGCAGGGTGTAGGGCTGAGAGCAGAAACCTGCCATTTTGTAACAAACAGTCTCTCAGGGCCCTTGTGTGGACTGACAACAGGAGCCTGAGTGAGTGGAGGCTGGGATACGTCAGGAGAAGTGTATCTAAACCAGGAGTTAATGGTCTGTAACACTGTGGTGTATTGCATTGCCTGTAAAGCCAAGGAA